>JALQSN010000453.1:0-40987 GCA_023690525.1 Holotrichia oblita | reverse complement strand
ACGCGGGCGTTGTTACAGGTGTTGCGCTCGGTGAGGTAACCATTACCGCTACATCTTCCGCCGATACGGCAATTAAGGATACGTATGTTATTACCGTAGCCGAACCGCTTCCCGCAAGCATATTAATCAGCGGGCTAGCCAGCATAGAAACAGGCGACATTGCTAATTATACGGCAGCAGTTTCTCCGTCGGGCAGTATCGGCACCGTTACCTGGTCTGTCACAGCAAGCGACGGAACGGCGACTACTCTTGCGGTTATTGATCCGGCAACCGGAGTTTTGACCGCCGGAAATACGGCGGGCACAATCAAGGTTGTGGCTGCGTCAACCGAATTAAGTACCGTTATAGGAACAAAAACGGTAACTATAACAAAGTCTGTTGCCAGATCGCTTACAATTTATTACTATAACACAAACGAAGCCGTACAAATTTATACTCACTCTAATCAGGGGAGTAGGTAATGGATTTACAGCTTTTACGGCGCTTGCGGGTGCGGAAGCTGCCGCATATCCAGGTTTAAAAAATAGAGCTCGATTTTGCAACATTAACTCCGTCTAAGAAAAATACTTCTTGTTTCAGTTTTCAACTACGGATTGGAACAATAAGGACGGAGGTTCCAGATTTTTCGACTTAAACGACAGCGCCGCGTACGGGGCTGAGTATAATAATTATGTGCATAACGGCGCCGCAAAACCGGATGTTGACGGAATAGCTTGTGCCCTAGACCAAAATAAGCACGCAACCTTATTTTATGTAGTTGGCGTCTCGCAGGGATTTAATACATACGCGAATGTCAGGGCGTATTTTCAGAATAAAGCTGACGGCGTTGCTGCCGGACTTTCAATACCCAGCGCAAGCGCGGTTAACAGCAAATTAAGTTTAATTTCCGAAAAAGAAGGGACTCAAATCTCATGGATTTCCGGTGATACGGACTATATTGATGATGCCGGAGAAATTGTCAGAATTCCGGAAACGGATACTCCGGTTCATATGAATTATACTGTAACCTATAGTAATGCCGGAATCACGGTAACAAAAACCGGAATAATTATAGTCACTTTAAAGGGCGGATTTGCGGGCAATTGGGATGATGTGGAGTTATCTGTCACAAATGCCGCTACGGTTATGCTGGGCTTTTCAATGAACCTGGCTGCCGAGGTTTCGGCGGTTGAGGGGAAAACCGTTGACCTTGACACAATCAGAATGAACTTAAGATGGTCTGTTTCTTCGGGAACAGGAGCAGCTACTGTTACCGATAATGTTTTGACCGGCACCGGACAGGGTACGGTAACGCTGACGGTAGAAATTATGGATGCCGCTAATGAAAATGTTTTAAAATCGGCGATAAAAAGAAATAACAATTGAAGCGGCTCCCCTTGTTACCGTTACCTTTGACGGAGGCGGCGTTAATTTAACCGGAGACGGTTCTGTGAGCACAACTATAAGCTTAGATACGAATTTCGGAGGAAGATTATACTTTTTGTCAAGCAATAATGCGACCGAAACCGCCTCAACAATTGCGGCAAGCGCAATAAGTGCAGATGTTACTACTTTATCAAGCGATGTTACGGTTACTTTCAGCGCAAAAACGACATATATTCATTATGTTCTTGCGGTATATGACGGCACAACGTTTTTTGGATATGCGCCCGTTCAAACATATACGGCGGTTTATAATTACGGCGCAGCTTTAGAAGTCGGCACATACGCGGCGCTTGTAACGGCATTAAACAGCAACGCTAATAAATACAAGACAATTAAACTGACTGCCGATATAAACGCGACAAGCGAAGCGGCATGGGTTCCGTCAAGCGTAGTATTTGAAGGCATTTTAGACGGACAGGGATTTGCAATTGCAGGGCTTGCAATCGAAGCTACCGCATCAAATATCGGTTTGTTTAAAGAAATATATAATGCAACTTTTAAAAACATTGTCTTTGATAGCCCGACTCTTTTAGCAGGTGAAGCTAACACAGGTTTATTTGCAGGAAAAGCAACCGGCACAATTGTTTTTGATAAGATTATTATTAAAAATATGATTACAACTACTGATCATACCAAATATTACAAAAATCACGGAGCGCTGATCGGAATTTCGCAAAATGCAGTTACTAATATTACTGTAACAAATTCTTATATTGATTATAAGCTTGCACCTATTGTTGCAAATGGAGGCATATATCAGTTCGGCGCTGTTATCGGCTATTTCAGGGAGTCAGCGGCACCATACTTTCTTCTTTGAGAGTAACAGACAGCTATATAAATATTAACACAACAGCGGTTAATTCTCCTTATCAGGCGGGCGGTATTGTGGGGATTGCTAACAACGTTGATATATCCTTGACAAGAATTAATCTGATAATGGTGCATACGGGTACTAATTACGCCGATGCAGGGCTAGGTATAATTGTAGGTCAATCAAACAATACAACAAGCATCACAATTGACGACAGCGCTTTCACAGGTAAAATGAAGTTCATTGTCGGAACCAAAAACAGCGGCACGATTACTCTCAACGGCTCGGCTTACACTGTGGGCGCTATAGATACTAACAATGAAATTCTTATCACGGCAATCAACGAAACAGCTACGGTTGACATTATAAGCCAAGCCTGCTGGAGTTATAATGACGGATTGGTTTTAACTATCACTTTACCTACCGGCACGTTTGATTCAAAAACGGCAGAATTGACTCAGGCGCCTTCGGTCGAATAAACTAAAAAGCTTTAACTTTATTAATTTTTATAGTATAATATTTAAAGGGGCGTGCGCTCAGGTACATGCTAAAAATCAGCCCCTTTAAAATACTATAAAACAACGGGAGGTACAGATTATGAAAGGTATAAAAAAAAGAATAGCTTTTATTATTATGAGCTTAATCTTAGTGCTCGGTTGCGCGGGGTCTTTTACGGGTTGCAAAAAAAGCGAGCCGGTTATTAAAATTTGGGCGGCAAATTATGACCTTGTAATGACTCAGAAGTTCGCCGATGATTTTGCGGCGGAAAATCCCGACTTCGGCTATAAGCTGGTAGTCGCGGAGGGGCCCGAGAGCGAGGCGGCGACAAACTTAAAAAACGACCCTAATGCTGCGGCGGACGTAGTGCATATTCCGCACGACCAGCTCGGCGTGTTAACGCAGGGTTCGGGATTTATTCATGAAATTCCTGCCCAATCAACAATGTATACTCAGGTTACGACCGAAAATTCGGAAAAAGTAGTTGATGTCGCGAAGGTGGACGGCAAGCTTTACGGTTTTCCGACAATCCTGGAAACCAGCTTGTTGTATTATAACAGCTCAATTTTTACACCTGACGATGTGACCAGCTTTGAGAAAATGTTTGCAAAAGCAAGCACCGTAAACAATAATAACTTCCGCGCTTTCGGCATGGATATCCGTAATGGATTTTATTCGGGAATGTTCAATTTAGGAGCCGGCAATTATCTTTACAAGAACAATGATGTAAGTCAGGTTTCTTTTGCGACAAACGCGGGAGTCGCGGCCGCTAAATATTTACGGGATATGAACGGTGCTAAGAAAGCTAAAAACATTCCGGACGCATCAACCGCGTCAACCGATTTCAGCGCAAGTAATCTGGGCAGTTATGTTTCGGGGCCGTGGGCAAAATCTGAATTCAAGCAGGCTCTGGGCGATAAAATGGCAATCGCTACTCTTCCGACTTTCAATATAACGGTTGACGGAGAAGTATTAACCTGTAATCCCCAAGCGCTTGCGAGCGTAAAAATGTATGTAATCAATAAAAAAACAGCCGATACGGAAGCGGCGATGAAGGTTGCGCAGTACTTATCGTCTAAGCAGATTCAATTAAAAAAATATGATGAAATGAGTTATATCCCGAGCAATAAGGATTTTGCGAACGACGACGCTTTTGCATCCGACAAAATGGCTCAAACTATTTTCGCACAACTTGAAAATTCGGTAATGCAGCCAAGCGTTGTAGAAATGGCAAGCAGGTGGTATAAAAATCCGGGAGCGCAAATGCAGTTCTATACCATTTTTGCAAATGCGGAGGGCGTAGCCGGCACTGACGAAAAAATAATGGATATACTTTTGAAACTCGAAACATTCTTAAAAACAGGAAATACCGATATAACCTTGGGTTAAAAATATTTTGTACTAATCTTGTTTGAAAAAAATTGCGGAGGGACGCAAAAAACTCATTTCCGGCGTCCCTCTTTTTAACCAATCGGATTTGATTAAAAAAATGCGGTGATGCAAAGCAAAACGCGGAGGTAAACGTGAAAACAAAAAAAGAGAACGCAAGAGAGATGAAAAGCGGATTTAAAAGCGCTTTTGCAGGTGCAAAAAAGCCGAGTCCGTTTGAAAAATTTGCAAACAGTTTCACGGGATTTTTTAAAGATATTGCCTGCCGCGCGGTTAATGGCAGTGTTTTTACTAAGCTTTCACATTTTTTAATGGGGTTTGGCAATCTTGCGAGAAAGCAGATAATCAAGGGACTGATATTCTTAAGCGTCCAAATAGCCTTTGTTTTATATATGATATTTTTAGGCGCGAAACAGATAGCCGGATTAATTACCTTAGGCACTAATGTGACGCGCACAGAGATTAATGCAAACGGCTTTCCGGTTGATATTCCGGGTGATAATTCTATGCTATGCCTGCTCTACGGAATTGTGGCGGTCGCGATTATTGCTATTTTTATTGCTATCTATCTTGCAAACATAAAAAGCTCTTATGCGTTGGATTTACTGGCGAGAAAAAACAAAACGGGAGCAACCTTTAAATCTGAAATGCTGGGTTTTCTTGACAGCAAATTTCATATAACAATGCTCAGCCCCGCGATTATCGGTGTTTGCCTGTTCACGGTTCTGCCGATTGCTTATATGATTTTGATAGCTTTTACTAATTTTGATATAGACCATCCGGCAGGCGTTACGTTGTTTGACTGGGTCGGGCTGACTAATTTTAAGGATATATTTTCCGCAAGCACTGAAATCGGAAAAATGTTTTTCCGCGTGCTGCTCTGGACTCTGTGCTGGGCGTTTTTCGCAACAGTTCTGAATTATTTCGCGGGCATAATAGTCGCGCTGCTCATTAACAAGAAAGGTATCAAATTCAAAAAGTTGTGGCGTACAATATTTGTACTCACCATTGCGATTCCGCAATTTATTTCTCTTTTAACAATGCGTTCGCTGCTGAGCGATTCAGGTCCCGTCAACAGCATGCTCGCAAACTTCGGCTGGATAAGCACGTCAATAAGCTTTTTTGACGGGAATGTCTGGGTCGCGAGAATAACAATAATACTTGTTAATCTTTGGATAGGAATTCCCTATACAATGTTGATAACATCGGGAATTCTTATGAATATTCCGTCGGAGCTTTACGAAGCCGCAAAGATAGACGGTGCGGGAATTGTTAAAATGTTTTTCAAAATAACTATGCCTTACATAATTTTTGTAACCGCGCCGTATCTGATAACTCAGTTTATAGGGAATATAAATAACTTTAACGTCATATATCTGTTGTCCGCCGGCGGGCCGGCAACGCCTACGGGAACAGTGGCGGGAGAAACCGACTTGCTTGTAACGTGGCTTTACAAGCTTACCGTTGATTCCAGCGACTACAATAAAGGCTCGGTAATAGGAATTTTGACGTTCTTAATTTGCGCGACGCTGTCGCTTTTAACCTACCGTAAAACTGCGGCGTATAAACAGGAGGATGCGTTCCAATGATAAATGAAAAAACAAAAAGCTTTAAAGCAAAAAACGCAGGCTTAAACGCGGCGGTATATGCGGTTTTGGCAACGCTGTCCGTTATCTGGCTAATTCCTATTTTATGGATTGTTGTCAGTTCATTGAAAATTGAATCGGGAATTATCGAGCCGTACTTTTTTCCTAAACAGTGGGGGTTGGATAATTATATAAAGTTGTGGTCGGATATGACAACCTTCCAATTTCCGCTGTGGTTCGCAAACACCATGCTTGTTTCGGTGCTGTCCTGCATTCTGACGACGCTTTTAACGCTCAGCACCGCATACGTAATGAGTAAAATGCGCTTCAAATTGCGGAAAAAATATATGAATACCGCGCTTATTTTGGGAATGTTTCCCGGCTTTATGAGCATGATTGCGGTTTATTATATTTTGAAAGCAATAGGTCTTACGCAAAGCCTGTTCGCACTTATTTTGGTTTATTCATCGGGCGCGGGACTCACCTTTTATATCGCAAAAGGATTTTTCGATACTATATCAATCACGCTTAACGAGTCAGCAAAACTCGACGGCGCAAACCAATGGCAAATATTTTATAAGATTATATTACCGCTTTCAAAGCCTATAATCGTATACACCGCACTTATGGCATTTTCGTCTCCGTGGATGGATTTCATTTTCGCAAAAGTTATAATGGGAGATGCCAGAGAAAAGTATACGGTAGCGGTCGGACTTTACAACATGATGTACGCGAAGGACGCTACATCTTCGATGTTTACAGTTTTTGCCGCCGGTTGCGTTTGCGTCGCAATCCCGATTGTAATACTCTTTATGGCACTGCAAAAATACTACGTAGAAGGCGTAACCGCCGGTGCGGTAAAAGGCTGACAGTTGAAAAACATTTCAAAAAAAGTCACGAATTTCTGCAAGAAAAGTGCAGAAAAAATGCAAAGACTGATAAAATCTTTTAATGCTATTTGTTTATCATTGTTTATCGTTACTAATGCAATTACTCGTTAGATGGCTTTAAATGCCATACAATGACTTCAAAGGTAGTTTTTTGATAAAACTATCGATAAATAAAAGACAATAAATGCAACTATTTATCGAGAAATATTGGTCAAAAAGACGCTTTCATACCCGATTGGCAGTAGGTTGAACCCGCAAAAATCTTTTTTTTGCGGGTTCGTAATAAACGAAAGCGCGCCTGCGGTTTGCGGGAAAAAAGATAAAGCAATACGAAAGCCGTGGCACACGGCCGCGCCGCCGATACGGAGTTATCCCACTGCCGCTACCATTAAAAACACGAAAAAACACCCTTTTTTGGGTGTTTTTTCGTATTAAAACGAATTTTCAGTGTTATCTCTAAGATTTGGTCTAAGATTTTGTACATTTTTTTTGCAAAGCAGTTTTTTAATTTATGACTTCCTTTCCTAAAGATGTTCACTTTCTTGCTCCTCTAAGGAATCAAGATAAGCAAAATAATCAGCTATATTTTTGAATCCGTGTTCTGCCAACGGAAGGACGGTTGTCAAACTTCTGTAAATATAAAACTGATTTTTGCCTGTATAAAGCAATTTAATATTGACTTTTTTATTTTTTTGGGTTAAGATAAAATCAGCACTATTGCAGTGTAATAATAATAAATAAAATTAAAAAAGCTATGATAGGTATGTATAAAACTATTTCCGGGTTAAAAATAAAAGCAGCGGCAGCGGTAATAACGCTTATTTTTGCGGCGGGATTCTTTTGCATACGGTACCCGGTTTTGCCCGCGACGGCGGATGCCCAAGAGAAATACGATATAGTTAGCATTTACTCGGCGGAACAGCTTAAAGTGTTTTCGGAAAACATTCGCAAAGGTTTAACAAAAACTCTTTATTGCGTACTAGAAAACGATATAGATTTGTCGGATTTGGAAAATTTAAGCGAGAAAGGATTTAAGCCAATCGGATATAAAGCGCATGACAGCGAAATACCTTTTGAAGGAATATTTGACGGCGCGGGATATACAATAAAGGGATTATGGATAAATGCGCCTGATAATGTAAGCGGCGCGGGATTATTTGGTTACAATAACGGAACAATAAAAAACTTAAATATAGAGATAGACGTCTTTAAAGGCGGTATAGAGTCCGGTTTTTACGCCGGAGCAGTCGCGGGGATAAATCAAGGAACCGTTGAAAATTGTACCGTATCGGGTGAGATAAGCGCGGAGAGGTATGTAGGCGGCATATGCGGTGAAAACCGCGGCACAATAAGAAACTGCGTAAATTATGCAAGTGTTTTTGGGCAAACCGGTATAGGCGGGATAGCCGGCGGAAACCGCGGTGATAATCAGGGCGTTATAGAGTTTTGCCAAAACGGCGCGGATATAGCGGGTACCGGAGGGAACAGTTTTTTAGTAGGCGGGATAGTCGGAGACGCGACAAATATGCAAGTAATGAATTGCGCCAACTACGGAGCCGTAACGGGTGACACCATGACGGGCGGGGTATGCGGTTACGCTCAAAAAACTGAAATAGCGAATTGCCTTAATACCGGTGATGTTTTTGGTATGGAATATATAGGCGGAATTATGGGAATTGGAGTCCCGTTTAATAGGATAACAAATTGTCTCAATACAGGCGAAGTAAGCGGCGTTAAATATGCCGGTGCGATAACATGCGATGACGGTACGGTAGAAAACAGCTATTATTTAGCCCGCGCGGCAACTGATACGCGCGGCATAGCGGCAACCGCAAACCAGCTTATTACCCGCGGTTTTTTAAGCCAACTAAATAACGGCGGGTCAGAATGGATTTTGCGCGCGCCGGACGGCTATCATTATTATCCTGAGCTTGCAGCTTTTACGTATAGCGTATTGTCTAAGCAAAATGCACAAAGCGGCATAGCGGCATATGAGGGAGCTCCTCTGTTGAGCCGGTATAATCTGACCTACGGACAAACCCCTGAAGCGCTTATATTCGTCGCCGATGAAAACGGCACTTTTGTTTGGCAACAGCCTTATGAGGTTTTGGACGCAGGGCAAAACGTTGTTATCTATGCGGATTTTATTCCTTTTGGAAACGATTACGG
Organism: Holotrichia oblita; assembly: GCA_023690525.1. NCBI lineage: Eukaryota > Metazoa > Arthropoda > Insecta > Coleoptera > Scarabaeidae > Holotrichia > Holotrichia oblita. Next base: position 32,219 of record JALQSN010000453.1, on the reverse strand, counting down.
CGAATTGTACGATATGGAAATTATCGTTACCGTTAATAAGGCACAAAGCGTGCTATCAATCAGCATGGAGAACTTTAGAGCAGGGACGCAGGCGTCAAAGCCTGTTATTTCGATTATAGCGGGTCAAAGCCCAGGGGACGCCGTAACGGTCGAGTATAAAAAGCGTGGCGCCAAAGATAGTTCCTATATAAGCGAAATACCGAAAAAGGCGGGAAAATATACGGTGCGCGCGTATTTAGCGGAAACGCATAATTATCTTGCGGCGTACGAGGAATTTGATTTCGAAATACTGCCTGACTTGACATGGCTTTATTTTTTGGCAACGGCATTGGTTACTATTGCGGCACTGACAGCGGCAATATATTTTTTGAATAAAAAATACAAATTCGGAGCAAAGTCAAAGCCCGTTTGTCACCCAAAACTGTAACCGAGCAGGTATTTGTTGAAAAGCTTGTTTATGTCGAAGCAGATGCGGAGAGCTTAAGAAAACAAAAGATGGACACACTGAAAAGCCTTTTGACTTCGCGTGAGTATCAGGTGGCAGCTGAAATGCTGCGCGGCAAGACACGCAGGGAAATTGCGGCTGCGTTTAATATAAGCGAGGATACCGTCAAAAAACATATCGAAAATGTTTTGCAAAAAACATACTGCCAAAACCAGAAAGTGTTTTTGGTTAAATATATGTAAAAAATAAAATTTTAAAAAAACTAAGCAAACATCACCCGAAAGGGTGATGTGCTTTTTTTTTGATTATGTTAGAATGGGACGATAGTTTTGCAAAAAACTATACAAAATTTGCAAGGCGCGTGTTTGCGTGCCGTATTCAAGTCATAATGGTGCAACGGCTGGTTTAAACGTTAAATGAAAATCGCGGTATGTGAAAATGACAACAAAATACTCGACACACTAAGCAGGATAATAAAGGAGGTTTTCACTTCTTTTAATTTTGGCGTTGAAATCAAAAATTACGCGGAGTTTAAGCCGTGCGAATTTGACGCTGAGGACGACGCTTTTGTACTTTATATTATCAATACCCGGCTTAACGGTCAAAGCGGGCTGGAGTTTGCAAAGCGTTTGCGGCGCGCAAAGGTCAAGGCTTATTTAATTTTTATTTCCGATAGCGCAAGATACGCTTTAGACTCGTATGACGTGGGTGCGTATTTTTACTTTCTGACTCCGCCTGACGAGTGTAAATTTGAATTTGTTATCCGGAAAATCGCTGCCAAACTATGCATGCCTTCTGAAAAAATTGTCACCCTCCGCCGTTCATCTAAGGTGTTTTCGATTTTAACCTCAAGCATAGTACGGGTAAAAAGCGACGCGCACAGCATTAACATACGTTTAAAGGACGGGCAGGAAATAGTGTTTTCAATGAAGCTGGACGATTTTACCGTACTTTTGGAAAATGCGCCTGTTTGTGAGGATACATAAGTCGTATTTACTCAACGCTAATTTTATTCAAAGCATGGACGCGTATGAGGCTGTAATAGACGGCGAGCGCTTTAGCGTATCAAGGGCAATGAAAGCGGAAGCGCTTAAAGCGTATAAAAGCTTTACGGGGGTCTAAGGGATATATGCAGACAGAGATTTTGATAAATCAATACAAAAAATTGGCGGAGCTTTACGGCGTTTCCGCTTCCGGCAGTATATCGGCTGATAAGTTTTGCCCCGATATTGACGAATTAGACAAAGAATACAAAGATATAACAGCACAGATAAATGTTCAAAAACCCGATAAAAAAATATTAAAAGAATATAAAACTCTAAGCGCGCAAATTAACGCGGCACAAAAAAAGCGCGCAAACGAACTGGCGCAAATAAACACAATAAACGATAAATGGCTTAACGGTAAATTATCGGATACGCAAAGGAGCCTGGCATTACAAAAGCTTAATCCCGTAAGGTTTGATCCCGAAAAAACGCGCGGATTTAAACCGGAGCAGAATATTGCCCGCCGTCCCGGGGGCGGCGAGTTGGGGCTTAAAGCTAAGCCCTGTCAAAAAACACCGGATATTAAAGCGCACGATAAAGTCAGGGAGCTTGACAAAAAACTGTGAGCAGCTATTTATTTAGGGAATACCGGAAGAAAATTTATGAAAAAGGTAAAGCAATTGTTTAAAAATAGAAGGTATGGCATCGCGGGCGCCGCGGTTGTTTTGTGCTTAATTTTTATCGGCGCGCTTGCTGCCTTTGCTGTGCTTGATAAACAATCAAAAACGCTTGCCGCGTCGGCTGAATATGTAGATACCGCTTAAACTGAAAATACATAAGCAGTGAGGCGGATTTTTATGATAAACTTGTTAATGATATCAATAATGGATCAACTTCAAATAAAACATATTATTTGACTTGCGATATTTCACTAACCAAACAATAAAAATTTACAAAAGATTTTTACGGGAGACATTGACGGTCAGGGATACTATTAACTTTAGCGGGTGTCATTATACTTATGTTAATTCCGGCGTTACGCAATACGGGTTGTTTCCGTCGGTTGTATCCGGCACTAAAATAAAAACCTTTCCATTTAACCGGAACTATGACCGTAACGGGCGGACTCATTAATACGAATACCGTTTATGCGGGCGGCATTGTGGGAGGCGCAAATCGTATTACAATAGAAAATATTTATTCTACGCTAAAATGCTCTTTTGGGCGCTTCCCAAAAACTATTACGCGGGCGGTGTTTTGGGTTATGTTAACAGCTCTACTAAGTTGTGGGACATATATGTTTCTTCAGCCGTTACGCTTAGCGGAACGAACTCTAATACTGTCTGGGCGGAATAGTCGGATACGCAACCAGTATATCCGATGTCAAAAATGTTGTTTTTGCGGGTTCGGTCAGCGGCGGCGTCACGCGCGGTACTATATTCGGATACCGCAACTCCAATAACGGAACACTGACAAATGTTTGTGCGGCAACCGGCTCGGGCACCGTAAAAATAATCGGCAGCGGCGGCGTCAGCAGTACCGGCGATAAAAATGTAATAGCTTATTCATCAGTAGATACCGGTAACGTGACTAATTTTTATGTAACTAACGATAAAAGCGCTTTTATAGCCAAAGCGCGCGAATGGTATACCAATAGCGAGGGTTTTGCGGCGTTTACGGCTATGTATGACGGCTTGCCTCTGCCTTTAGGCGTAATGAAGCTTATACCGCTTGTCTTTTCGTCCTCGAAAGCAGGCGGCTCATTTGAAAGCAACGGTATAATAACAATCAACAATAGCGCGTGCTTGACCGATATTTCTATCGGGCATTATTACGGTAATAAGTATTGCATCGGCAATATCTCAATTTTCCGTATATTCGGGGCATTCTATAACATTACAGCCGGAGTTTATCCCGTTTCAAAATTTTAATAAAAGCTTTCACGGCAATTATAATACAATTACGGTACCGGCAGGCATCAATTTTCGAAGCGGCGGCGGAAGCTGCGGATTTTTTGCCTCGCTTGCCGACGGTGCATACATCAGAACGACATATTTTGATTTTCATGCAACCGTGAATGCGCCCGCTAACGGCAGCGCGGGATTATTGGCAGGCAAAACCACGGGCAACATAACTCTTAATGGTCTTTATGTGCGTTTTTGCGGCAAGCTTATAGTAAATACGGGCGCAAAAGCGGGATTGATTGCGGGAGAAATCGTTAATGCCTCAACCATAAACGATTGTAATGTTGTTGTTGAAGGCGGTTCAATACTAACCTGCCGTCGGCGCGTCGGGCTATACGGTTAATTTTGATATAGGCAACCGTACGTCCGCTGAGACCTATACATGTATAATATATTTTCCGTATGCTTATTCGGAAACATACGACGGTATTGTTGAAAGATTTGAAGGAATAAAGGGTCATTGCGTAGTAATAGCGAGGGATGACGCTACGCTCGGATATTCGGTGGTTTACGGTTCAATTGGTTTTAAAAATTTGGCGTCCGACGCTTTCTACGCGGGATTTTATAACGAGTCAATCGGCAATTTGGATAAAAAGCTTAACCGATACAGGCCATGATATCTACCCCGGTTACGGAACCGTCTATTCGGTTTATAAATACAAAGACGTTACGCTGTATGCAAGAAGGAACAACTCTGTTTACGGCGGGGTTTTGGCTACCGTTCCGGCTAAGTCCGGCGATACGGTAGAGTTTTCCTTTGGCGATAGCGGGCTGAATGTTGTCACGGTTATGTTTTTTATGGCTTTGAAGGGGTGCGGGGGTTAGATTTTAGCAGGGTTTTTGATTCCTCATGGAGCAGCTACATAATTTATGCGGATTATATTACCGCGCCAAGCGTAAGCGTTGCGGATAAAACCTATGACGGTACGGCGATTGATTATACTGCCGGCGATTTAAACGGTTACTCGGTTGGCGGTGTTGTATATAAAAATTCTCTGGGGGCAACCCTGGACCAAGCGCCGGTTAACGCGGGAGATTATACATTTAGCGCAAGTTTTTTTTACAATACTTCGGTGGTGGGCAGTATTAGCTCAAGCTTTGAAATCACTAAAAAAACCATTACCGTCACTCCGCGAGAAGGGCAAATGCACGAGTATTCTTACGGTAAAACGATTGACGAGTCTGAGCTTACCTACAGCCATACCGCGCTTTGCGGTCAGGACGCGCTGTCGGGAGTATTGGGGATTAAAGATAACGGCGACAGTACCGGTAAATATGAGATAACTGCGGGTACATTAGATGTGCCTACGGATAATTATACGCTTAGCTTTGTGTCCGGCGTATATTACGATATCGTTAACGTAATCGTTACAATAACTCCTACGGGGGTTTTGAATAAGGTTTATGACGGAACAAACAATGTTAATATTACATATACCGCCGATAAGACGGTAAATTTGAGCGGCAGTTTGAGTATCGGAGACAACAAGGATGCGGGAACGTATCAGATTTTGGCGGGAACGCTGACAGACCCCAACTGCACCGTAAGGGTTGCCGACACTGATTTTGTTATATTAAGAAAGGACGTTACCGTTACGCCTGACAGCGGGCAGTCAAAAATGTACGATAAGACGCTGCCGGATAACATTACCTATACCGTCTCGGGACTTGTAGCGGGCGACAGTTTGAGCGGGGCGTTAAGCGCTCAAAGCGTTAACGCGGGAAACGTTTTGATTACGCAAGGCACATTAACAAACGCAAACAATAAAAACTATAATATCATTTTAAAGGATGTTACATACGAGGTTACTAAATGCGCCGTTACGGTAACTCCCGACGCGGGACAGTCAAAGCAATACGATAAGCAAATACCTACGGTTATAACCTATACTTCAAGCTGTACCTTGCCTTCGGGGGACTTTTTTAGCGGCAGTTTGACCGTGGGCGACGGCACGGCGGTTTATGATAATTACAAGGCGGGAGAGCATCAGATTACTATCGGCACGCTTAGCCTGAACAGTAATTACGAACTGACGCTTGCAAACGCGGTTTATACCGTAAAACCAAGGCAAATTACCACGGTATATTTCAGAGCCGCTGACAAGACCGTTTATTATATTCCCTCATCTACTGTTTCAAATTCCGTTACTCCCGTCGTCGAGGGCTTTTAGCGGGCGATACCGCTCTGCCGCTGTTTATTTATAAAAGGATAACCTCAAACGGCAGTGAGGATGTTCCGGAGGGAACCAAGTTGTCGGCGGGCACTTACGAGGCGCGTACGGTCGACCTTTTGACCGATACCGGCTATGAATACAATATGACCAACCCAAACTATACGCTCATCGGATCGTACACCACCGAATATACCGTGCTGCCGTTTGTGTTGAAAAAGGAGCATTTCATTTTTCCCGATTTAACGTACGATTACACATCCTACGTAATTAACGATTATATCGCAACGCTCGACGCCTCAAAAGGTTATGATTTTCCCGATGTGAGATTTGTCAGCTCGCGCTATGAAGACCAGCTAAATCAAAGCTCTACCTTAGTAGGCGGAAAGCCTATGTATGCCGGTACATACAGAAACAGTAATACATTTTCTTTCGGTTCAAACTATACCTGTGAGACATCGGTTCAAGCGCAACCGGAACAATTACAATCAGCCGTAATATCGTTATCAATAAAAGACTTTTAACGGTGCGCGCTTATTATGAGGGCAAGACCGCCAAATCAACCGGCTACCTTTCTAAGACAATTACAATCAGCGCGTCGGTTTACGGCAATATCGGTACCGAGGTGATTGAACTTAAATACAGAGTAGAAAAGAACGGCAGCGAAGCTGTTTTAAAAAACGCGGGTGAATATACAATTATCTATTCGTTTGCTAATTCCTATTACAGCCAAAACTATAAGCTCTCCGACGGCATTTATTACGATGAGGCGGTATTCAGAGACAGCTTTACTATAACCAAAGCCGACCCCGTCATACAAAACGCTAAGGCGGCGGATATTTATTTTGAAAGCTCGCTTTCGGTTTCGGCCATTACCGCAAGCGTGCAGTCGGTGCAGGGTACCGCACTCAGTTACGGCAGGTTCGAATTTGAAAATCCTAACGCTGTTTTAAATGCGGGTACGCATGTGGTAAGCTTTTTATATTATCCTTCCGCTATGGATTATGAGGATACAAAGGCGGGAGTTACTTATTTTGAAAATTATAATATCTGTCGCGGCTTAGTTTCGATTAAGGTGCTGCCGCAAATCGTTACCGTAACCCCTGTAGCCGGACAGTCGCAGGAATATAACGGCAAGCTGGATATTATTAAATACACGGCTTCAAATATAGCAGATTCATCCAGATATCAATTTGCAGGACAGCTAGGCGTTACCCGTACTGTCGGCGGCGTGGCAAATACTGCTATCCGCACTGTGGGCGATTATACGGTGACTATCGGTACGTTAAGGGTTGTATTTAACGATAAGGGGGAAATAAGCGACACTCCGAATTACGTTATATCGTTTACGCAGAATGTTAAATACACAATTGCGCCCAAAAAAGTATCGGTGAGTTTTGACGGTTTTGACAATTTGGTTTATAGCGACGACCCGTCCGACTCCATGGCTATAGGCGCAAGCGTCCAAGGTGTCGAGCTTTCGGATAACCCCGAAAACCTGTTACAATTGGTACTTAGCTTTTATAAGCTGAATTCTTTAAGCATTTGGACGCAGGTGCAGGTCAATTTGAACCCGGGACACAGGGTCATGCTGGACGCAGGATATTACCGTGTTACCGCCGCGGTTAACGGCGCAAACTATTTAATAGACCCCCTCACGCAGGAAACGGGCTTTTATGTAGAGCGCCGGAATCTCTCAAAGGATCTTATTAAATTCGTGAATACCGAGTTTAGTTATAACGGTACCGTAAGGATGCTTGAGGCGGATTTATCATTATTTCCAAAAGATATTACCGTAAGCTACAAGAAAAATGCAAATATCAATACTGGCGTTCATGAGGTCGAAGTTTACTTCAACGCTAATACTGCCAATTATTATCTTGATTCGAAAATTATTGACGCCAAAACGTCCTATTTATATAAGCAGACAATCACAATTAATAAATTCCTTATCCAAAACATCAGCGTAGAAAACGCAGATAATCTTGTTTACAACGGTAAGGCGCAAACAATCAAAGTTCTTTTTGAGGGTGTGCGCAGCGAGGACAACGTTCAAAAAACTATTAGCATAACGCAAAACGGTATTCCTGCCGTACCTGTGAATGCAGGCGTCTACAATTTGTCTGTTATGATTGGCAGCAACCCTAACTATGAATTCGCACCCGGATGTTTAACAGAAATCACCTTTGAAATAAAACGCACCGAACTTAGCGTAATTCCGCTTTTAACCTTGATTAAAGCATATAACGGACAAACGGGTATTGAGATTTTGCCTTCAGACCTTGAGCTTATCGGTATTATTCCGGGTGACGATGTTTTTGTTGCAACCGGCTTTAGTGCTGACTTTGAAGACGAAAATGTAGGCGCCGAAAAAAGAATTATTTTTAAAAACTTTATGTTGGGCGGCGTAAGTGCCGGTAACTATTCCGTCAATTGGGACTTAAGCGCTATATCGGGGCAAATTATAGCAAAACAATACTTAAACACTTCGGATAACGGCTTGGATTTTATTATTCAGCCGATTACCAACAGCAATCTGCCGCTGGAGGCAAGAGTTGTTACTACCGTTTTAAAATCCGATGAGTATAATGACCTTAACAAGAGTCTCTTAAAGCAAAAGCTTTCGGTATTTAAAATGTTCAGTTTTGAAATAATGAAAGACGGGCATCCGTTGGAATTGGACGCCGCGGTCTTGGCTAAAATCAGCGCCGAGGGCGGCAGCTTTAAGCTTTACAGGCTCAACGACGACGGCACCTATGAGGAAGTGGAATTTATTATCAAAGACGGTTATTTGGAATTCGAGGTTTCACATTTCGGAACGTATTTCCTTGCCGCTGAAAGAGTCTACCAAAATATTTTTGCACAAGTTTTTACTTCGTCGGTATTTTATGCGGTTACCGTACCGCTGATTGCAGGATTTGCGGCGTATTTTATAATAAGGCATAAAAGAAGAGTTAAGGATAAAGGAGGAAATATATTATGACGGATTTAACTGCTAATTCTGATGAAAAACCTGCAACTGTAAAAAAGGCAGGATTTGCGGACGCTTTGAAAGAAATTGAGCAAATAAATAATAAGCTTAGCGATTTAGAACTGGAAATTGCATTGTTAGAGCGCGGAGCCAAACTAAAGGATTTAAATGAAATAAAAGTCATATACCGGCATAAGTTCGGGAACGCTGATAAGGTTTTATGAAAAAAACACAAGAAAGAATTGAACAAAGAGAAAGACTTTTGGACGAGCGGTCGACAATCGTGCGCCAATACGGCATTGAACAAAGCGGTATCCTTCATAATACTCATAAGGATTTGGCTAATGAAGCATGCCAAAAAGCCGCAACCCTTATGGTGCGTGCCGTGTCGGCGCAAGCCGCGCTCGAATCTGCGAATGCCGGATTAGACGGCGGCGGGGTTGAACCGGCGGAGCAAGAGTTCTTTTTGAGATATACGGATTACGCTGAAGCGTTTGAGGACGCGCACGTATGTATGTATTTGACGGAGCTGAAGCTGGATATGGCGATATCCAAAGTGGACGCTCAGTTCAGCCCTAAAAATTATAATAGGGATGCGGTTGATGCGTTGATTGCGAATTTGGCGCAAAAAAAAGGTAATTTAAGTGAAAAAGGCTTTAGCGACATAATTGCCGGATGCAAATTTTATAAACAGCAGTTTGGTAAAAGATACCTTGACAGTCTGGCATACTTGGCATCCGGCAAAAAAAGCCAAAGCACGGCTATGCAAAATACAGAATCTTTTGCTTTGAGCTTTAAAAATGCCGTTACTAAAAACCGTGCCTGTCCTGTTGCGTCAAGACTGCCCAAAAGCCCGGCGGAGCAAGAGCTTATTGATAAAAAAGTCAAAAGTATAATTGCCATGGGAATAAGCAGGACTGTTGAAAGTATCGAAGCGGAGGTTAACCCGCACAACGTTTCAGCCGAAGCGCTTGCTTTTGAGGATTGCCGTCCCGAGCTTGCAGAGCTTGCCAAAAACGGTTTAATCATTTTAAATGACATCGCCGATCTTTTGGATAACAAACGTCTTTTGAATATCATGGGTAAAACCGTGTCCGATGAGCATGAGCAAAACATAAGCCTAAAACAAAAGGAACTGGGCGGGGTTGTTCTGGATATTGATTCAAGAATTGACAATATTTCACAAAGGGACAAAGATAAATTCTGGCAGCAAGCAGAAGCCGACGGACGCATGTTGTTCAGCATGGCTTTTGCATTAGCGTTACCTACGGTGAGTTTGCGTTCTTTTATAGAAACCGGAGAAAGCGGTTTGAGCGGCGGGACGGAAATCGGCGCGGCAAAGGCTGCGCACAGACGGAAAAACCGATATTGTCAAAAAAGCCATGCAAAGGGAAAAAGCTATGCAAAGCCGCGAGCGCTCGCCTGACCCTAAAACGATGTCGGTTGAAAAAAGTGCGCCTGCGTTGTCAAAAACAGAATAAAGAAACAGTTATAAAACAGAGGTTGTATGAAGGTTAAAAAACTGCTTGCATTTTTAGGAATAGATTTGTTGATATCCGTGATACTCGGTTTTTTGACCAATGTATTGGTTTTTAACGAATATACCCTGAATATCAGTTTTGGCGAGGAACTGAAAAATTTTGCCCATTCCGAATATGTTTCGCAGCTGGGCGGATTTATTGCCGTTTATATGGTTGTCCTTGCGCTGGTGTATTTAACGTTTATCGATAAAAACTTTTTCCGTTCGAAAAATATGTTAAGAGGGAAAAGGTAAAAACAAACAGATTGAGGCGAATTTGGAAAACTCGCGCTGGATGACGGCTAAGGAGCGAAATGCAAACTTTCCGTATTATGCGTTTGAAGAGCTGTCCAAAGTCCAAAAAGACGGAGTACCGCTTCGCGCAGAGTTTGTTACAAAAGCCGGGAAAGGTTCAATGAATATCAATTTTATCCCGCCTTGCCATTCGCTTATTATAGGAAGCACAGGTTCGGGTAAAACCACTACTTTTATAAATCCTATGATTCAACTGCTCGCCGCTACCGATGCAAAAAGCTCAATGATTATTACTGACCCTAAGGGTGAGCTTTTTTCAATTCATTCAAAGTTTTTGAAAGAACGCGGATACGATGTTAAGGTTTTGGATTTGCGCGACACTTACAATTCATACCGTTGGAATCCGCTGGAGGTCATTTATGAAAAATACCGCCAGTATGCAACCGCCGAGGACGAGGTTTATGCACGTACCGACGACGTCAGGCAAAGCGGTATGGAAATGAGAGGAAACGAGGATAAATTCGATACTTTGCCGGAATGGTATGAGTTTAATAACCGCGCCTATTGTGATAAGGACCAGCTTATCACCGATGTAAAAATATTTAAAAAGCAACTCTATGACGAAATCTATGAGGATTTGAACGATTTAGTATGCGTGCTTATCCCTATTACTAATAACAATGATCCTATGTGGGAAAAAGGTGCGAGGGGTCTTGTCCACGCTACGTTGCTTGCTATGCTGGAAGACAGCGATGACCCTGCTCTCGGAATGACCAAGGAAAGATATAACTTTTTTAATTTGTCTAAAATTCTGCAAAACTCATCAAATGAATATATGGAACTAAGGCGGTATTTCGGGGGACGCGATATCCTGTCAAAGGCATATTCGCTTTCAAAACAAACAATGGATTGCGCCGATACTACCAGAGCCAGCTATATGTCAATCGTCTACGAAAAGCTTTCATTGTTTAATGACGCCGGTATTTGCGCGATGACTTCCGCATCCGATATCAATGCAGAACAGATTGCAGAGTTTCCTACGGCTTTATTTTTGAAAATCCCTGACGAAAAAGATACAAGGCATAACCTTGCCGGAGTTTTTATCCTGAATATTTATAAAGCGCTGATTAAAAAAGCAAGCTCATACGCCGATTTATCCTTGAAACGCAATGTGTATTACATTATGGATGAATTTGGCAACATGCCCAAAATTGAAAAATTTGATAAGATGATTACCGTCGGGCGCTCCAGAAAAATCTGGTTTAATATGGTTGTTCAAAGCTATTCGCAGTTTAATAACGTTTACGGCGATTTGATTGCCGAAATCATAAAGGGCAACTGCGGTGTTAAAATGTTTATCGGCTCCAACGATATGAATACCTGCAAGGAGTACAGTGAATTGTGCGGTAATATTACGGTTGTTACAACCTCAACATCGGGCAGTTCAAAAGATAACGATATCAATTATTCATCGCAATTGCAAACGCGTCCGCTGATTTATCCCTCCGAGCTCCAAAAGCTGAACAATAAATTTGATCAAGGAAATTCGATTGTAGTAACATTTGGAAATAATCCGTTAAAGACAAAACTTACTCCCAGCTATAAAGTTCCGCTCTATAAAACAGGCACTATGGATTTAAGCGAAGTTCATAGCCGCGTCTTTGACGAGGAATCCGTGTTCTACAACCTATCCGACCGAAATACTCATGTTTTCGGTAATTGATTTAAACTTTCTATACTTTTAAAGGAGAAATACATGCTAAAAACTAAAGCGTCAAAGCGATCAATATTTATATTACTGATTTTTATTATCTGTGTTGTCATGCCGGTTGTTTTTTGCTATATTGTCCCCTCAGTGCAAAACGGTATAGCGACGGGTGGTCAGATAACCGCGGCGTCTGCCGCTAATTCTACCGAAAATAAGAATGGCTCAAAAATTACGGTTTCTTGCAACGGGGCTATAACATTGGGATATTATTCGGTTGTTATTACTGCCGGTGAGTCAAGCGTAGGCAAGGCAAAGGTCTATTACCGTACTCTTAACGGCTCGGCTATTGCCGGGACGCATTATACCCAAGTTTCGGGCGTTCAGGAAATAAGCCCCAATGCAAAATTTACGATAAAAGTTTATCCCGGCACTGTCAACGTCGGAGAAGCCGAATTGGCTCTCGGATCCTCATTATATACAAATCAAAACAATCCGGAACAATAAAAAAGGATTTTTTATTTGAGGTATACAGGGTCGACAACGGATATATCGAAACAAACGATGCGGGTGAAAAGATAAATAATAAAGTTGTTTTGTATGCTGCCAATTTGAATTTAAAGCTCAATTATACCTATTTGGGCGCTAAAGGCACACAAAACATACATAGCGGACTTACCAACGGTTATCTTACCGATACATTAAAAAATTCAACGGCAGTTGTTTATTATTCTGACGGGAATAATGTAGAAGCAGGCACCGGGCAAACCAAGAAAAACACTACAAAAGACTCACTGGCTATAAGTCGCAGCCAATTGTTTAACGATAATACATATAATTACTTTATAGGCACCGGCGCTAAACTTGTTTTTGATGTGCGCGGCAAAATTACAAAGGAGAACAAAGTCCTTAACGGTACCGGTCCCGGAATACGAAACAGCATTTACGGCGTCAGTAGTTATGATGAATACAAAATAGGCGATATAACCGCGCCTTATCCAAGCATTGCCAAATCAGAGCTTGCCAATGACCCTGACACAGTCCACAAGGCTCTGTATGAGTTTGCAAGGGTACATCAAATTCAATGTACGAATCGGAAACTCTCGGTACGCAATACTCGTTCAACAAGGACGAGGACGGTAATACGCATTATTATTTGGACTGGAATCATAATGTACCCGCCGGTTTTAATAATAGCTATGTTTATCAAAAAGCCGAATTTTTGGACAACAACGGTTGGTCAAGACTCTCGGATCAAACCCTTTACGCTAAGTTTATGGACAACGCCGAGCCTGAGATCAAGGGATATTACGTTACGAACACCGGGTACCGTTTGGGCGATACCGTAGAAATCGCGGTTAAATTCAACGAAATTGTAGTCGAAACAAAGGGCGGCCAAGGCACAGACCAATGCTCGTACCTTAGCGTTACATTAGGAGGGTCTCTTAGGAATTTTTATTACGACAGAGGCTCCGGCACCGATACATTGGTTTACAATTATACTTTGGGCAGTGATTCAAGGGACGCTAACCTGCAATTAAACGAGCTTAATATAAATTCGCTTAATCGGTTTACTAATATTTCCGACCTTGCTTATAACCGTATCAGCGGAGGCACTGCACATAATAACATCAGCTCAGGGTCTTATTCGCCCTTTTCGGCTTGCAAATACAGGCCGGAAGCACTCAGAAGCCTTAACGCTTCAAGCGTTCAGCTTGCCTGTAATATTGATACTCAAATTCCTGAAATAGTCGCAAGACCCGATGAGGCTACGCCGATAGGCAGAAGCATAACAAATGTTTTGTACAATATCACGGTTAACAAAAAAGTAACGGGACGGTTTTACAATATTTATTTTCACGCGAGCCGGTCTTAGCGGCGGGAACAAAGCTTAATAATTTGGATTTCGAGGGTAACAGCAACACGGCTAAGCTCAGTCAATCCGGTCTTAACGGAAAATATTACTTGCACCTATATGCCGTTAACGCAATGGGAATGTGTGATTACTGGACCAGCGACCCGTTATATTTTGATAATCAGGCGCCGCAAATAGAACTGAATTTTATTACAAGCGGATATAAGCCGGAACATAAGTTCAGCTTTGCGTTGTCTGATTTGCCCGGATATAGCGGCGATGAGGGGGCAATATATAATTCCAAAATAGCTAAAGCATATGTATTCTTTACCGAAGAAACAAAGTTACACCCGACAATGACAACGAGGGCATACTTATAATTAACGGGGGTCAGCGGGTTAGCCAAAATGAAGGGAATGCGGACTATGTTTTTACTGATGGACTCCCAAAACGGCTATTTCGGTATTACGGCAAATCAGGATACCAAGATAAACGGCGTAGAGATTTTTAACAATACCGTTAAGACAATGTACCTGCATTTAAGGGTTTACGACGATTTAGGAAACGCGTCTACCGAGGTATACGCAACTCCCTTTTTGATAAATACCGAAACTAAAATAGGCGTGGGCTTTGAATATTTTTTCAGGCAAAATGATATTAGAACCGCGCACTATTCCGGCACAGACGGCATTGAGTTTACCAATACTTATTTTGCCGCCGAAAATTCCGAGTTTGTATTTGTATATAACAAATCGCAAAAAATTACCGTAGCATCATTCAAAATAAACGGCAATGCGCGCAGAATATCGCCTATAAAAATGAAGATACGGATTATACGGAAGACGATGGAAGTACAGAAACGCGAAAACACAGTATTTTGGAAATAACTCCCGATGACGGCAATATGCCTCCTTACGGGTATTATGAAATTGTTTTTCAAGTATACGGTGTCAGTGACGGACAGAAGCAAACGGCAAGGTTTTATGTAAGCGCGGAGACGGCCGACAAAAGCCATGATACTAATGTCCTTACGCGTAATATTTTAAATATGAATGAGCAAAAGCTGATAAAGTCAAAATACTGGGTAACAGCACGGGATTTTATTTACAGAAAAAGCAATAAAACCGACAAAACTGACAGCTCTTATTATGAAGGTACCGGCTTTTCGAAGGCTGAAGGAATGATAGAGGCGGTAACCTTTGTGGGGACCGACAAGCCGCTTGTTTATGCCAGTTATAACGCGGCGCTGATTGATATGATTAAACGCGAGCGCAAGGATATCAGGCTGGTTACCGCCGCGGAAAAAACCACCTCGTTTATTCAGTCATTAAATCAATCGGTTGTCAAAAATCCCGAAGGCAAGGTGTTTACAACAACAGATAATATTTTTGAATACAAACCCAAAAATTTTACCGGCACCGAAGAATACCATTATTATTCCAGCAATGATTCATACGCGATTGTTGATGCGCTTACCGCAAATGCCAAAAAAACTTTGGGCAGCAATCCCAATAGCAGTGAATATAACCAATACAGGATGCATAATACTGCCGGTATCGGTTTTGACTTAAATCAGATTATTGAGGTTGCCGGCTATCAGATATTTGATAATACCGTTTATATCGAGGGATACGGGACAATCCCGATTGCGTCTAATATAGTCATGAAAAACTATACCGAAAGCTCATCGGGCGATACAATCCCGACCGAAGTGTATTACAGCGTATCGGGCGCGGGTGTATACAAAAGGCTGTATATACCTAAAGAAGGTATAGTTTTAAATTCCAAAAATGCTTTACCTTCCACCGGTGTCTACGATATTATTGAATTTTCGGATTTAGGTTGTTCGTTTAAGACCGTTTATGTCGATTGTTCAAGCCCGCAGCTACTGGTTCAATTGTATAAAGGCGGCGCTAATACTGCCGTTGAAAAGGATTATTTTGATTATTCCGACAATAATCAAGCATTTGAGGTTTCCAAAATTTACTTAAAGCAAATCGGTGACAGCGACCCTAATTCTATTTTGGCAATATATGAGGCGGATTCGATGGGCGGCCAAACGCTTGTAGGAATTTATACTGCTGACGAGCTTGGCACGATGGAAGATATCATCCTCAACAGCACAAAGGAATATTTGCTTTATATTTACGACCGCTCCGGCAATAAGGTGCTGATTAACGTATACATAAAAACTACGGGTATTCAAATTGAAAAATCAATGCTTACTTCAAGTGATTCATACACCGTCACTATTACGAACAGGCGCGCTAATGAAATTGTATCCTCCGATATTTATTTTAACGATATTCTTATGCCCGGTTTGACTTTCAGCAACAACAAATTCAATACTGTAATTACCCTGACTGACAGCGGCTCATATTATTTAAGAATAACGGATATTTACGGTTATGTGTTTGAGGAAAGGTTCGAGTATTCAAAAACACCTCCGCAGGGCGATCTTTATGAAAGAAATGACGCGGGTGGTTGGACTGCCTTAAAAAACACATCGGCGCTGACCTATGACCAAGCGACAAATACTTATACTGTTTCTTCGCGGCGTGATATTCAATTCAGGTATACAAACGCGAATTACAGGGTTACTTTGTATAATGTCAATAATTATGAAAATAAGATAATCGACGCCGTCATCGGTGTAAGCCCCAAAACTTATGTTATAGAAATTCCTGCCTCAAATACTAACTGGTCAATCCGTCTTGGTTATACGAACGACGCCTATATTTATACAATGTTTACCTCTATTGTAGATACCGAGCCGCCTTTTATCTACGGTGTCGTTAATCTTGGTGTCGGAACTTCAGGCGGAGCTGTGCTTGACCGTGTTTTGTCGGGTACGATTACAAACAAAAAAAGCGTATCGATTTTTTGGGAGGACGCCGAAACAAGCGTTGTCAAAATTGAGGTCAGTATTGACGGCGGGACATACACGGCTTTTTCAGATTTGACGGCTTATGAAACCGACGGATTTGTCATAACTAACGAAGGCAGCTATGTTTTCCGTTGTTACGATGTGTTGGGTAACATGTCGGAGTTTCATATAACCTTGGATAGAAGCCTTAATTTTGTTATGCAGACAAACGGCAAAACTATTAACGAACCCGGTGCCGGAACTATATATTCGGGTAAAGATATGTATTTTTACATAGAAGAACAATTGTTTTTCCAAACGGATACCGTTTTAATTTCCGCAAATAAAAACATGGTTAGTTATACTGTTAATTACGGCGAAAATGACAGCGACCCTAATGATTATGATAAGCAATCGTTCCTGTTCAGTTTTACTGCTGAAGAAAAACTGAATCCCGATATTACTTATGTTGAACGGCTGCTGTATGAGATTGGCGGTAAAAAGGTTTATTACGGCATGCATAAGGATGGCAGAGTTTATATTAAGTTCGTTGCTCCTTCGGCGCTGGCAAACAGCAATTGGGATGACAGCTTTCAAAAAACCGATACATATACTATCGGCATTTATGATACGTTAGGCTATTATTCGATTGACGGAACGGGTTGCGAAATAAGTTGGAAAATGCGGTAGAGGTGTCATTTTCTTTATCAAATAAAAAAAGCACGCTCACCTTTCTTGATTTTAACGGATCGGCACTTGCCGACGTGCGGTCGGAGGAAACGGGAAAATTTAATACCGATTTCAAATTCAATACATCGGCGCTTGCATCGAGTGATATAACAAAGATTGAATTCAGATACCATCCGTTAGATTTGAGCCTGGCGCAGTATATTAATATTTACCCTGTAGGCGATATCCGTATGATTTTTGACTCGGACGGTTTGTATGAATTTATTTTTACAAATATTTACGGAAATACATTTACACAGCTGATAAAAATGGGCAAGGGACTTAGTGCGGTCACTACGGCGATTTATAATGACGGCACCCAAAAAGCCATCGAGCTTTATGATTTTTCATCAGTTTCAAACCAAAGCCTGATTTATGCTTATTCTAATAAGAGTCTGAAGTTTGAGTTTACGGGCAGTTATTCGTCTTTGACTGTACTAAAAAACAATATCGATATTACCTCGCTTATCACCGTAAATTATGACCCGCTTTACCAATTACCGTATTTTATGATAACGGGAGCAGGTCAGTATCTAATAACCGCGGTTGACGATCTCGGTAATACGCTGACAATCGAAGCGGAGATTTTATTGCTTGACCAAAACAGTACGGGCATAGATATAAAAGGATTTTTGAACAATTGGAATACAGACGCGCTTAAATACGATCAAAACTATGCAAACCGCCAACTTGGCTTTAATCAAATCACCGATGAAGTGTATTATGTGAGTTTTGATTATTTCACCTTTGCCGATTATAAATTTAATCTGTCAAAAACTGCCGCATATGCAGGTTTTACTGTTTTAGAACTTTTTCAGCAAACCGGGTTGGCCGGCGTGTTAAAATTGCCGATAAATTCCGATGTGTTGTTAAACAGATATATTTACGATTCTTTTGATATTACCCAAAACTACCGGTTGGGAATAAACAACGGCGTATATATTGTGCGCGCATTTGACAGGTACGGCAATTATACCGAGCTTACTGTCCAAATCAATAATCAAGCCGATATTACTTTTAGTAAAAAAATGCGCGATGACGCTAATTTTTCCGCCGTGAGCGCCGACCTTGTTTCTCAAATAGGGCTTCACTCGAATTACAGTATCCAAATCCAAACGGGCGGACTGTATAATTATGTACTTACGGTAGACAATGAAACCTTCCGCGGCAATCAGGCCATAACTGTAACCAAGACATCGAACGAATTAACACTTGTAAAATATACAGTGGCTTACATTGATGACTTTGGAAACACATTGGCGTTTATTGCGTCCATAGACAAAAAACAGCCTGTTTTAAGCGTGGTTGACCCGTCAATTTTTATGTTGCATAACAACAGACTGTTAACCAAGCAAAGTACAGCCGTTATTTGTGATAAAACCAATATAACTATAACATATACAATAAACGCGGGTCCGTCGTTAGCTTACAGGGCGGGCGATAGCGTGGAATTAAGCGGAAACTATGTATTTACTGTTACCGATTACGCCGGCAATACGTCCATTCTTACATTCACTATTGATAAGGAAGTCGAGTATACGGTTTACGCTACCGCGTTTTCTCAATCCTTTGTGCTGCCGCAGGGCGTTTTGATAAATAGCGGCACCGTAAGTTTTTACGGCAGTGGAAATGACGAAAGTGTAAATGTCAAAAAAGTTATGCGCGACGGGATTGAAATCGACGTGCCGGACAACCAAACATTTTCTGAAAACGGGAATTATGTAGTTACGCTTAACGACACCGCAGGCAACGAGGCGGTATATAGTTTTGTTATTATTAAAACCGCAGTAAGCTCATTTTATTACACTGTTCCGGACGGCTATACGTTTTTTAGAGTGGAACGCTTGGAAAACGGCGTGTATATTAATGCGCGGTATTTAATTGAAAGAGATAATTCCGGTAAAGAGTTTATTGCCGTAAGCGAAAATATTACTTTACGGATTACAGTGGCGAACGCTAATTTAGCCATGACCGCCGACAGGTTTACTTTTGATATTACTACCGATACTACTAACCCTTATCTGACAATAGTTAATGCGGTAAACGGTGAAAAACACAAAAAGACGTAACCTTTATTGATATCAGCGAGGATAGCACGGTTTATATTTACAAGGACGGCGTGCTTGTATATCAAAAAGCCGTAAAAGCCGGCGCAGTTGTTGATTATACGGTTAGCGAACGCGGTAAGTATACTGTTATATTAATTGACGAGGCGTTAAACAGCGTTACTTATGAATTTGAGCGCGAATACACAATGAATACATTTGCGATTATAATTATGGTCGTAGTTGTGCTTCTTTTGGCCGTAGGAATAGTAGTTTTTATTAGAATGAGAAAAAACATTAAGGTTAAATAATTTTAAAATACCGTCTTTACAGGCGTAAAAATATATAGAAATACGAAAACAAAAACAATCGGAGGTTATTACTAATCATGAGTCTAATCAATTTATTAAGTGCAGGCGAGCTTGAGACAGCTTTTGACCCTATCTTAAAAATCATTTCGGAAGTTCTGCCTTACATCCTTACTCTGGTCGGCGCGCTCGGCTCAGTTTGGTGTATCGTTTTGGGCGTCAAGTTTGCAAAAGCCGAAGAGCAGCAAGACCGCGACAAGGCTAAAAGCGCTCTAAAAAACGCAATTCTCGGCTTTGTGCTGATTTTTGTGTTGCTTGCAACATTACAGCTTGCCCTGCCCGCGCTCTCGCAATGGATGAAAGAAGTGGTTAAATAGTGTTTTTTGTAACGGAGGCAACGTACATATGAGCCGCAAAACAAAAAAATTTTACTATACCTTTTTTATTGCGCTATACATTATATATACACTGTTTTTATTCGGCTGCTATGAGCTTAATGAGGGCGATGAAGAGGCTTACTTCGCTTGCTTTGACGCGCAATCTGAGTTTGTATCATATCAAAGGGGCGCATCCATCCAATATGACCGGGTTAAGTTTTCAAAATTTACCGATGGGGACGAGGATGTTTTTTTGGTGGAGAATGAAGGTTTGCTTGATTATAAAGCATACAGGTTTTTTCAAATCGAAATAGAACAAGAATTGTCCTTGAGGTTTGCCTTTTTGTAAAATGGAGCAAAAATTTGAGCGCAAATTTCTTGACCATAAACATATATCGGGCGGAAGAAAAAGTTGACACGGAGCCTTTGGATTCTGACGGCTACGGAGGACTGCTTGCGGGCGCGTTTAAGTTTGATAAAACCGAGCCTGATGTTTACCGATGGTTAACAACAATTGGGATTCAGGTACGCTTACAAATTTTACGCCGATGAATATGAACGCGAATGATTATTTTATTATTTGCTTTAATCAAAACAATGATTTTATTGAGGAATTGAGCGATCCGACGACCCTTCAAGCATGCTTGTCTATAATGATGTTACCGATAATGATTTATTTTTCATTTGTGACAAGATTATGTTTAGGGTTGACTAAGCCGGATTTGCTTAAAACAAATTCAAATTTTGCAATAAATTAAATTATAGCAGTTATTTTGAAATGTTGCATAGGAGTTTTTCTATGTTTAATTGGTTTTGGGATTTTTTATATAATATTTTTTCAGGCATCGCGGGGCTGATAGATTTTTTACTGGATGTATTCCGTATTTTATCAGGTATGCAAAAGCTTGAGATTAACGGCGAAGATGTCGATCTTTTGACATATCTTTTAAGCGGTAACACGGTTTCTGCGGCTTTTTGGTTGGTTGTGCTTATATGCGCTGCGCTGCTGGTTTTAGGTGCAATCCTCGCTATTATCAAAATGCAGTATGACAATGAAAGCAACAAAACCGTTGGGAAAATAGTTGGCAGTACCTTAAAGGCGTTTTTAACATTCTTTTTAATTCCGGTAGTCATGGTTCTTATGCCTATGTTTGTAAATACCGTAGCAGTGGAAGTCGACCACGCAACAAATCCTTATTACAGCAGTGATGCGGGCGCCACAAGCTCTTATCAAGGGACTTCTATCGGCGGGCAGATTTTAATTACGATAGGCGAGGAAGCATGGATTTCCGATTATACGGATGCAGAAAAAACGGATATCCGCAACGGTTTTTTAAACAGGGCTGACGGGTATAATTATTTAAAACTTTCCGATGTGCGAAAATATTACAACATCAAAGAACTTAACTTTATATTAAGCTATATAGCGGCATTTATGTTTTTGTTTGTTTTTGCCGGCACAATGCTATCCGTTGTAGAGCGGATAATTAATATAGTTATTTTATATATCATGGCACCCTTTCCGATTGCAGCTTCAGTTTTGGACGACGGCGCCAGGTTTAAATTATGGCGGGAACAGATATTGATTAAGTTCCTGAGCGTATACGGCGTGCTTATAGCGTTGAATATTTATATGATTTTAGCTCCTATTATTCAAGGGCTTACTTTTAATGTGGCGTTTTTCGGCAGTACCTCCGCTTCGACTATAGCCTTTACCGACGGATTGATTAAAATGCTGTTCCTTATAGGCTCGGCAATCGCTGTTAAAAAAGCCCCCACGCTTATAGGAAACCTGATTAGTCAAGGCGCAGGCTCACAGGAAGCCGCCGACAGGGCGCATTCCAATCAGGCGTTTAGCCGCATGGCGGGAATGGCAATGATGCCCGCAGGCAAGCTGATGAGTGCGGCGGGGAGCTTAGGGCAAAAGGGGCTTTCACACACTCTCGGCAAGCCTATGAAGGATAAAAGGACGCGCGACGCGATACGCAATGAAAATAAAGCCAGGGCGCAGGTTGCTGCAAAGAACGCCAAAAAGGAAGGTAAAACAAATCAAAAACATCAGACAGAGCCCAACATAAAGCGGACAGCGGACGTCAGAAAATAGAAAGAGCGCAGCAACGTCAAGAAAAAGCGCAGCAAAGAGAGTCTGACAAACTCCGGCAAAAGGATGTCAGAGCCTATCAAAATTCAATTCTTTCTGAACACAGAGCCAGGCGGAAAGACAAAAAATAGCAGCAACAATCCCGCTGATAAAATAAAAGTAATTTAACGGCATAATCACGGAGGTAACGTTAATAAATGAGAATAATCCCAAAAAATACTAAGGTAAAAATCGAGTTCTTTAAAAACATAACTTTGGGTGATATAATTTTGGGTCTTGTTGCGATTGTTTTGATGATTGTCGTCATAATGTCAAACTTTCCCGTTAAATGGCTGATATTGTTCGGCATCGCGTTAATTTTTGTAATACTGTTTATTCCTGTCGAAGGGTCAAGGATATATTTGCGGATAATTGATGCATTTAAATTTTTTGCTTACCGAAAAAAGTACAGCGGGCTTGGGGATGAGGACTCCTCTGTTAACAAAATTATTCCGTTTAACGCGATAAATAGCGGCTTTATTGAATACGGCAATTATTATGCGGGAGTTTTGCAGATTAAACCCCGTGAATTCAGGCTGCTTACAGAATATAAACAAAATCAAATGATTGACAACTGCTTTGCCAACATTTTAAAAGCCGTTTCGGGAACGGCTACGGTAAGTATTGTTAAGCTTGACCGCCCGATTATTATGGATAAGTACATAAAAGACGAATATGAAAAAATGGACGCAATCCGTAAAATCTATCAGCTTGGCGATATGTCCAAAGAGGAGTTTACCGAACGCAACAGGATACTCGAAAGCCGCGAGGATTTTTATAACAATCTTAATTCCGATGACCGTATTATGCATGCATGCTTTTATCTTGTAGTTTACGATAACGAGAGAACCGCTATTAACGAGGTTCTAAATTACGCGGAGGATACGTTTGCCGACTACGCTATAGAAAGTAAAAGGCTTGATACAAAGGAACTTGCCGCTTTCATAAAATTTAATTACACCACTGATTTTGACGAGAGAGAGCTTGATAACTATCACGAAAATGAATATATGAATTATATTCTCCCTAAAAACATTAATTTCCAGCTGCAAAAAACTATCATTGATAATGAAGAATCGTTTCATTTTACTATACGGGATTATCCGCTGACCGTGGGCAATGCGTGGGGCTATTCACTGTTTAACATACCCAATACAAAGGTTGTGTTTAATATGCGTCCCGTAGAAAAATCCAAGTCCGTCAAGCGGGTTGATAAATCTGTGGACGAGATTATGAGTCAGGGCGCAAACACCACAAAAACAAGTAAGCTTATCAACCAGGATACGCATATACAAACGCTTGTTGATTTGCTGTCTATGATTTCAAACGATAACGAAACCATGTTTGAATGTAATATCCATCTTACTGTATATAACAAAAAGGGCGCAGACGAAGAAGAAAAAACTGCGCTGAAGCAAAATATAAAGAAAAAAATCCGCCGTATCATTTCCGAAAACGGATTTAAGGTAACAGATAATTTTGGCAGGCAGGTACAGGCGTTTGTAAGCGCTAACCTTTCAAAACGCGACGTCTTACAAGATACTATGCGCGGCATTCATTCCTCGTCGATTGCGGCGTGCTTTCCCTTCGTGCTCAATTCAATATTGGACGACTGCGGTACCTTTTTGGGCGAAAGTTATGGTATGCCGGTTATTTTGGATATGTTTAAGCGCGATAAGGAGCGCGTCAACAGCAATATGGTTATTTTGGGTAAATCCGGCAGCGGAAAATCCTTTGCTACAAAAACCATTTTGGCAAACCTTGCCGCCGAAAATTGCAAAATATTTATCCTGGATCCTGAAAATGAGTACGATATTCTGGCAAAAAATATCGGTGGTAAGCTTATTGACGTCGGTACTGCAAAGGAAGGGCGTATAAATCCTTTTCATATAATTACATCCTTAGAAGCTGATGAAAATGCCGAAAGCGCCAACTCGTCGTTCAGTGTGCATTTGCAATTTTTAGAGGAATTTTTTAAACAAATCCTGCAAGGGATCACGCCTGATGCGCTTGAATACCTTAATAATATCGTTATCGATATGTACAAGCAAAAGGATATTGATCAAAATACCGATTTTACATCTTTAAAGGCGTCGGATTTTCCGGTTTTTGATGATTTATTCAATATCATTAATCAAGGGCTCAAGGAATCAACCGATGATTATACGGTCAAAAACCTGCGTGTTTTGCATAATTTTGTTTCTAAGTTTGCCGGGCAAGGCAGAAACGCCAATCTTTGGAACGGTCATAGCTCGCTGTCAATCAAAGAAAATTTTACAGTATTTAATTTTCAAAGCCTTCTGGCAAATAAAAACAATACTGTAGCAAACGCTCAAATGCTGCTTGTTCTAAAATGGCTGGACAATGAGATTATCAAAAACAGGGATTTTAATACAAAACATAAAACAAACCGCAAAATTATTGTGGCTATTGACGAGGCGCATGTTTTTATCGATGCAAAATATCCGATTGCCCTTGATTTTATGTACCAATTAGCAAAGCGTATAAGAAAATACAACGGTATGCAGATTATCATTACCCAAAACATCAAGGACTTTGTGGGCAGCGAGGAGATTGCCAGAAAGTCTACCGCAATCATAAACGCCTGCCAATATTCCTACATTTTCGCGCTTGCGCCCAACGATATGCACGATTTGTGTATCTTATATGAAAAAGCGGGACAGATAAACTCCGTTGAGCAGGATGAAATTATTAATAATCCCCGCGGTAACGCTTTTTTGATAACAAGTCCGCTTAACCGCAGTAATGTTTCTATTTTGGCAAGCCCCGTTGTACAGAATCTGTTTGAAAATGTAAAGACTAAAAAACGCGCAAGATAATCCGTCGCCGGATAAAACGCGGCAAAGGGAGTGTTCAAATTTCTATGATTATACCGTACCATATATTTAAAAAACTTGAAGCGTATAAAAATGCCGCAAAAGACTTTAAGGGCACCGACGACCCCGGCTTTGCCGCTAATCAGATTAAGGAGGCGTTGACGCTTTTTCCGGGCTTAAATGTTTATTATATTCCGCAGCCAGGAATTGAAAAGATGTCTCCGGAAAAATTGAACGGAGAGCTAAAAAAATTTGTCGAGGCAATAGAAACCGCGATAGAAATCAGCTTTGAACATATAAAGCAAAAAAGCGCCGGCTTGCGCATAAGAAAGGTTAAGGTTATTGAAAAAAAGCATGCCGGGCTTTCACCCGATCCCAAAGAAGAAGCGGAGCTTATCAAAGCTTACAGAGCAGAAATGCTTGACCGTTTGCGCGAGACAAAAAAACCGGAGGACAATAATAACAATTAAAAAGCTTTCTACAAATTTTGCAAAAACCCGTGTAAATTTTGTTAAGTACGGAATGTATACCGGTTAAAGTATACAATATACACAGTACACTAAATTAATAAAAATTATTTTTAGGAGAATAAAAGAAATGGAACGTAATCAATTTGAAGACAGGACGCCGAGGATGCTCAAAAGAAGCAGAAGCCTTGAAAAGACTCGGCGTTACGGAATCACGTTTACCAGTGCTTGACGCGCACAAGGCTAAGCTTGCCGCCGAGGTTTAAAAACGAAGCGCAAATGATTATTTGGCTCAGAGCCTCTTGGAATGGAAGCAAAAAAAAGAGAGGCGTACGAAACATTAATGGAGCAAAAGGCGGAAGCGGAAAGGCGTTTTGGCGACATTAAATTCAAGCCCTAACCAAAGGTTACAAAAGAATTCATGCAGCTGATGCGTGAAAAAAGCTTTGACCCTAAAGTGCTAAAGCAAAACGAAAACGAAAAAACCAAAGAACTGAACGCAATCAACACCCGCAGACAGCAACAAATTATGCAGTCGTATAAAGACAGCGTAAAGCAGCTTGAAAAGAAAGACCCTCAATATAAGCAAAAGCTTCAAGAGATTAAGGATGAAAAAAAAGAAAAGATATGAAATGGAAAAAATCATCAAGGCGGAGCAAAAGCCGGATTTAGTCAGAAGAACACAGTATAAGCGCTCAATGACAAAGAATACGCACGAAGCCGAGCGAAAAATATCCGGAAGGCGGTTCTAAGCAAACGGAAATGATCTTACAGGTTCAGCCGGTTGATGTAAAAGGTAATGCTAATCAGACCAAGCAGCAAATGAGGCAGTTTGAAGAAAACCGCGTCAGGCGGCGCAATTAGGCTTTAACCATTATGAAACCAGAATGTCCATTATAAACTCTTGAGTTCGAAAGTGCAGAGTCAAATAAGCAATTGGGCGCTATAACCATGCACGATGTTACGGTGACCAGAGATATGATGCGTCAATGCACGGAGGTCGGTACAAGACGTCCCGCAACCGAAATTAAAACAGAAATGACAACTTTAAAAGCCGCGCAAAAGGTTGCAGGCGACCCCGCAAAAGCCGCGAAAGCGCCCGAAAAATCCAAGGATTTAAGCAAGTAAAAAATTTAGAAAAAAGGAGATTATACAATGCCAACCGATAAAAATCAGACGCTTGAGGAAGTTATGCAGAACATGGAACCGCTGCAAACGGGTTATTCTCATGAAAAATGCTACGCCTTCGGAAGAGTTTGTCATATCAGGACAATATGAAGGCACGTCAAAAATTAGGCATATCGGATAAAACCATGTCCGATAAGGAACGCGAGGCGCACCGTGAAAGACTTGAGAAAGAAGTAGCGGACAGTTCTTTTCAGGCCTCGGTCGATGAGGCTTCAGGTCAGCTTGCTATTGTAAGAAGGTTTAGACGCGAACCGGAAGTTTCTTTGGATTTTGATGATATAATTGGGTCGTCAAACGAGAAGGATTTGGTTCAATTCGAAAAGCAGCTTGCCGCGCAAAACAAGTATATTGCACGGACCAGACAAAAGGAGATTAAAGCAACATATAAACGGGATTTGAAAAACATCTCAAAAATGGGCTTAAAAGACAAAACTGAAATCGCAAGGCTGAAGAATGAGGCGCTGAATAAAAAAGGCGCGCATTTAGCTATGGAAAAAATAATTAAAGAAGATCAAAAACTCGATAGAACAAGACGGCTGCAAATAGTGAGGCTCAATAAAAGCATCAGGTCGCTGGACGGTAAAATAGACGCCTCGCAGCCGGGTGAAGCACAAAAAAAATTGCAAGATGAACGCACCCAAAAAATGAAGCGTGACGACGGCCAGAGAAGAGCTTTAATTGGTAATATTAATAAAAATCAAACAGAATTTTTAAACAACTACGGGCAGCATGCGAAAATGTTTCAGCTTTATGCGACTAAAAGAGAAAGTCAACTCACTATAGGCCAGGAATGGGTTCGTCCGGAGTATTACGGGTCAAGGCAAAGAATGACTAAGGAAACTATTGCCGCCCTTTCTGCTGAAAAAATTCAAATAAAGGCGACAAGAGTTAAGTCGCATGTCGTACTCGAAAAGGTTGCGGCAAAACCCACTCTGCGTTCATCGGACCCTGCAAAAACCGTTAAGGCTCCCGAAAAGTCCAAGGATTTGAGCAAGTAAAAAGTATTCAAAAAGAGCCATTCATATCCGATTGGTCGTAGGTTTGAAGCCCACTGCCGCTACCAAAATCCCCTATCGACAGATAGGGGATTTTTGCTGGCAATAAATAGAAAAGCGCATCGATAGTTGAAATTTATTAATTTACAGAAGGGTATTGACAAAATTCGACATGTGTGATATACTTTGCTTAATCAATTAAGCAAAGTTTGTTTTTTAGTTGACTTTGTTTAAACCGTGGAATGAAAGTATTTACTGACAAAATTAAGGAGGTGCAAAAAAACTAAAAAGAGGCAATTACAAAAAATATATATTAAGGAGAAATTGATGATGAAGAAGAAAGGTTTTTTTCTAATGGCGCTTATGCTGATTTTCACATTATCGTTGTCCGGGTGCGGCGATAATACTGTAAAGTATAAGGTAACGCTTTATGACGGAACAGAAGTTCTGAAAGTTTTAGAAGTCAAAGACGGGGAAAAATAACGCTTGGAACGGACGGGAAGACGGTTGAGGGATATACTCCCGAAAAAGAAGGATATGACTTTGTAAACTGGTTTTCGACGCCAAGCAAAAACCACAGATTTAACTTTGAAACGGAAATTAAAGAAGATATCAGTATTTACGCGGGATTCACAAAGTTTCAGGCAGATACTAGAGAGTTCTATGTCGCCGGCAACGGAACGAGCAATCTGATGTTTTCCAGTAATTGGGGCAACGGCACGGAAGCGTTTAATGCCGCTCATAAATTGGCAAAGACGCGGCTAAGAACGAATATGTAATTACTTTAGACCTTATTGAGGGAGACGAATTACAGTTTGTCCTTAATAAATCATGGCATAATAAACGAGGCTACGGCTATCTCGAAAATACAAAGTTGGCGGACGGAACTACAGTATTTTCCGGCGCGGGCGGCGGATTGGGCGAGACTACCGCAAAAGGCTCGAATATAAAAGTTGAGCATAGCGGAAATTATACGCTGACGCTTAAAACATATCCGCTTGATGATATTTATAACACGTCCGACGCGAGCTATTCCGATGCGAATAAAGAAGTGTATAACATCGGCGTTTACGATAGTATAGCGTGGGTAAGAAACGGCGATGTTTTGGAATTGCCGACAACTACAGTCGATTACTATATTTACGGCAACGGGATTACCGGCTGGCAAAAAATGTGGAACGGCGCGACTAAATTCAAAAACGCGGACGGAGTTTATACTCTTACGGTTTATTTGAAGGCGGGCGAGGAATTCCTGTTCAGTTCGACTAACACACAACTCGGAGTGATATCCGAGGGAGCTGGCGTACATCAGATTTACTAACCTTGATGTGGAAAGCAAAAATTTGTTTACGGCATCCGGCTCTTCTAATATAATTACTAAAGCAGCCGGAACATATACCTTTACATACGATTCGGAGACTGAAGTCTTAAGCGCGGCAAAGACGGACGATTTGCCTGAAGCCGTAGATTTGTATTTGGACGGCAAAGCGGGCGGCACTACAGATTGGGGGCATGCTTTTAACCCGGATTGGAAACTGAGCAATATCGGCGGCGATTTGTATGTTAAAACCGACGTTGAGCTTGACGAAGGCGACACTTTATATCAATGCGCTAAAGAGCGGCGCGGCCGATTGGGGTAATGATACTGACGGATGGAATTCACGGGGCTCTTATGACTTCCCGTACCTTTCGGCAAATAATGCGTTTGAACGTGTCGGCGGCACTAACAACAATATTAAAGTTAAAACGGCAGGTACTTATACGGTAATATTTAATTCGTATTCAAAGATTATCGAAATAGTAACAGGCTACGATATTTACGCAAAAGGGGTCAAGATGTTTTCAGGTACGACTGAAAGCGGTTGGGACCATGGTTTCAGCGATACATGGAAATTTACCAAAACGGACGACCCTGGACTTATATACGAAATTACTCTTGATTTTACTGTCGATGCGGAATTTATGTTCGCAAAATACAATATAGGCGCAAGCACGGGTAACGGCACCGGAATCAACAAGAATAATATCGGAACGGCGGAAGGCAACGCAAATGCCAATTTCATACCGGCTTCGGGGAATAACTTTAAACCCACCGCGGCAGGAACATATAAAGCGGTAATTAACGCTCTAACTAACGAAATAAATTTTTTTGAGATAACTTAAAGCCAAGGTTTGAAAAAAGCGCCGAACCATATATACAGCGGTTCGGCGCGGATTTCAAAACAGTTAATCGCTAAGCTAGACTTTGATAAAATGCTCGGGGTCTTCTACGTTGATCCGGTTAACGGCGTTCTTGATACAACGGGCAATAATACCAGGACGCAAGGCTAAGTGGGTATCGTATTTAAAGATATTCAATCCGGCATTTTGAAAACTTGAAAACAGAGACGGGTTGGTTAGTAAAAGATTGTTTTTGTTTAAACGAAGCGCGCGGACATCGTCAAGGTTGGATACAAAAATAGCATCAGGAAACAACTCTAAAATTGACTCACGCAATTCTGTATTAGATGGTAAGATGGCAACAAATTCATAAGATGAACCGAAATGCGCCTCGGCGGCGGACTTGATTTTTTGGTAATCGGGAATAACCTGATAAAAAATCGGGTCGGCTATAACGCAGTCAACCGCTATGAGAGGAATGAAATTTTCATTACCCAGCGCATGAAATTCATCGCGCGTCATGTCAAAGCATATGCACGCCTCCGCGGAAAGTTTTTCCGGCATTTTGTCGGGAGCGTAAGAAAGAGAATATTTATTTTCACGCATAGCAGGATTTAAGCTTCGTAAAAAAATCATAGTTTCAATATCTTGTAAAAAGCCTGAATTTTTAGAAGTGCGTACAACTACACTGCGCGGCTGTTTAGATTTGAGACTTGCGGCAAAGGGTTCGGTGAATAATTCAGGAAATTCATCGCTTGAATTACTTTTTTTCGTTTCTTCGGGAATACGCATATCGCTGCGGCCGTTTATTACATATGAAACGGTAGCCACCGACACGCCGGCCAATTTCGCAACATCTTTATTAGTAGCTCTTTTGGTTGTATTTTCCATAACTCACTTGAATTATAGACTGAAGAGCGGTTTTTGTCAATGAAAGCAATGTTAAAATCAAAAAAAGGGGATTATTACTATGAACGAGGAAGCTATTTTACATATTCCCGATTCAAAGTATTGTTTTGCCATAAACGATAATACTGCTATTTTGCGGCTGAGAACAGCTAAAACCGATATATTTGATTCGATTGAAGTTATATACGGAAGCAAATATGATTTTTATAAAATGCGGAATAAAGCAGAACTTCAAAAACAGTACACAGACAATTTATTTGATTACTATATTGTAAAACTTACCCTTGCGGATGTGCGGTTAGTTTATGTTTTTGAATTAACTTTATCCGGCAAGAACTATTATTTTTCAGAGGACGGTATTACCGAAACCTTTGATTTTTCGCTTGCTTACTTTAATTCTTTTCAATTACCGTATATCAACGCGATTGATGTTCACCGTGAAGTCAAATGGATGGGAAAAGCGGTTTTTTATCAAATATTTATCGACAGATTTTCTGTAGGCGATTTTGAAAAGGATATCGGGTATATTAACCTCAAATGGGGCGAAATACCTAGTCCTAAAAGCTTTGCGGGCGGCGACATTAAAGGGATAATTAAAAAATTAGATTATTTATCGGAATTGGGAATAAACGTACTATATCTGACGCCGGTATTTTGTTCGGTATCAAACCATAAGTACGATATAAGCGATTATTATAATATAGACCGGCATTTCGGTACAAACCGGGATTTTAAAGAGCTTGTCGGTAAGGCGCACCAAAAAGGAATACGCATAGTGTTGGACGCGGT
This sequence comes from Holotrichia oblita, assembly GCA_023690525.1. Lineage (NCBI taxonomy): Eukaryota > Metazoa > Arthropoda > Insecta > Coleoptera > Scarabaeidae > Holotrichia > Holotrichia oblita. Next base: position 538 of record JALQSN010000453.1, on the reverse strand, counting down.
ATTTAATCATTGCAGCGAAAATCTTCCTCAATTTCAGGACGTAGTTAAGAACGGGAAAAAATCCGAATTTTATAGTTGGTTTAAAATATCCGGCGACAGGCCGGAAAAAAATCCGCTTAACTATCAATGTTTTGCGTCTTGCGATTATATGCCAAAATTCAATACGTCCGATAAGTCTTGTCAGAAATTTTTAACAGACATCGCTCTTCATTGGGTTAAAGAATATGATATCGACGGCTGGAGGCTTGATGTAAGCGATGAAGTAAGCCATAATTTTTGGCGGCACTTCAGAGAAAAAGTTAAGGAGCTAAAACCGGAGTGTGTTATTATAGGCGAAAACTGGCATGACGCTAACCCTTTTCTGCAAGGCGATCAATATGATAGTATAATGAATTATGCGTTTACTAAGGCTTGTTATGATTATTTTATTAACGGCAGTCTGAACGCTAAGGGGCTTGCTGAACGCTTGAGCGGACTATTAATGCGAAATTCCGACCAGGTTAATAACATGATGCTGAATATATTAGACAGCCACGAT
>JALQSN010000452.1:0-41157 GCA_023690525.1 Holotrichia oblita | reverse complement strand
CAATACTGTTTTAGCGCATCTTCAAACAAAACTAACATCGTTAAAGCAGAAGTAGTAACAAAGAGTAATTTGGAAGCTTGTAAAACTGAACTCGGAAAGTATAAAGCTGGGTTAACTGTTGAAATCGGTGATTTAATAATAACTCCTCAAGGAGAAGGAACGGCTACAGTAACGCTAACGGTTAAAAATGACACCAGTAATACAGATAATCCTAATACCCTCAAGCTTAGCGATGGAAAAATATCATTTGACATTACTATTGAAGCCGCCGCTACTGATTTGGTAATCGAAACAACTGAAAAAGAAGATGGCACAGAAGTGGCTACAGGGGTAATTACGGCGGCGACGAAAGATTTATACGGAAACCCTGTAACTCTTACGCTTGATTTTATAAAAGAAACTGCAGTCGGAAGCGTAAAAATAGAAGGATTCAGCCTGAACGGCTCGTCCTGGACGGCTTTGGCTATAGGAACTTCCACTCCTGTGGATATATCATCGAAAATATTCGATAAAAAAGGCTCCGACGTCAGGTTCACCGAAAAAATCAGCAGCGGAAAGCCTGCTCCGGGTTCGGCGGTCTGGGTAATAGGCGCAATCGAAGCCCGTCCAAAAACTCCGAAGCTAAAAGTATATTACGGAAATCCTGACGGCGAAGAAGCGGAAGACATAGATACCAACACATGGACGGTTACGGGATTCGACTTTGATGACGAGGAATCCACGGGTCTTGTGTTTGCATCATCGAAAGACGGCAAAAACCCTGATAAGGATACTGCTACAACCTTCGATTTCAAGCCTTTTGAACCGGATGATCCGTTGGAAGTAAAGCCATTCCCGAAAGAAGGAAAAGTTTTGAAAAGCGTTTACTTCTTTAGGGTCGCTGCGATTTTGAATGAAGAAAACGATCCTGATAGTAATGGTAAAATGTTATACAAGTTGACTCCCGCTTCAAAATCCGTAAAGATAACGGTAAGCAGCGAAACGAAACCCGTAAAAATCAATGTGGATTACAAGAAAGAAAAAGTCGTTTTGAAAGCAAATATGGCTTATCAGTACGGCAATATGGCAACGCCGCTTGTAATGTCGAAATCGCAAACAAAACAGGGGATTCCGTTCAGGGACGAAGAAACTTCTCTTCTTAGCGGTACCGGAAACGCCAATTTGACATATTGGACTGCCGCGAATGGAAAGAAGCCCCGAAGCCAAGCTCAAACGGTAATAGTATACAATTACAGCAAATGGTCGGGCGATTCGGCGATAAAAGGCGGCTTCGACAGTACGAAACGCGTATATAAGCTCCCGAAAGGATATGAAGCGCGCCCGCTTGACAGCGAAGGCAAGTGGGTTACGTCTATAAAGAATGTATCGTCAACTTCGGAATACGAAGTCCGTAAAAAAGGAAACGCTAAATTCGATGCGACCGGTAAGCCATGGCTGAAAGGCGGAACTCAAACGGCAAGCGAAACCAGAAAACTTACAATCGTCGTAGACGAATATAAAGACGGGAAAGATAAAAACGGCGAAGATATAATGAAAACCGGAATAACAAAAGTAACGGTAGATTTAATTACACCGTAATAAATTTGAAGTCAGTACTTTTTTATTAATATATTTAATAACCCACGACAAAATCGTCGTGGGTTATTATGGGAAAAAGGAGAATTACTATAATTTATGAAAAAACTATTATCATCGATATTTTTATGCGTTGTCCTCTCCGCATTTACGATGGCCGCTTTCAGTTCATGCGGCGGAAAGAGCAGTATTCCTGCGGGAAATGTAACTAACTGCGGATATGTTTTGGTTGACGGAAACGATATTTATTATACGAAAGTAATTATCACGGCTTTGAGTTCTTACGGAAATATTTATAAATATAACACAACTAATAAAACGGAAATATTGGTTGCGGAGATAGAAGTGGATTATCAGGACAATATTAACGCGTATTTGACGTTGTACAACGGCGATTTGTATTTTCTCCCTTATTTTTCGGACGACCCAAGATACGTGAGTTCGCCGAACATCTATAAAGTAAAACCCGACGGCAAAAATACGAAACCGGAACCGCTTTTTGCGGAAGATATAAGTTGCACTTATATGCAGATACAAGGCGGTTTGATATATTATTATGACGATACCGAAATGAAGCTTTACAGCGTAAACACAAACGGCTCGAATAAAAAGCTTATCTGCGAGGCGTCAATGTTGAGCGTCAGCATGAATGGCTCAACCGCATATTTTGCTGACGACAGTATTCTCAATTCCGTCAGTCTGGCGGGCGGCAAATATAATAATATATACGATTTTATGGAGCAGGACGACGGATTTTATTTGCAGGATATAATTTTGGACGGCGATTATATATATTATTCGGACGATGAATATTCTCGTATCGGAAGAATAAAAACCAACGGCACCGGCGATGAAACAATATATTCGGTCGCTGACGGATCAGATGAATATATAAATTATTTCAATGTGAGCGGCAATACAGTATATATTGTTGTTGAAAATTACGGACTTAAAAAGAATTTTGCGATACTTTCTGTGGACGCAAACGGCGGAACTCCGAAAGCAATTGTAAGCGACAACGAAGAATTAGGGGCGATTACGCCGATTTCAATATGGGGCGAAAGAATATATTATTGCGCAATGCCGATTAAAAATACTACGAACTATGACAGTTACTATATATGGTATTCGGTATCGAAAACAGGAGGCAATCCTGCTGTATTTAATCCGCTTACCGTTTATGACGAAAAGTATGATGAAGACCGCGACGACTGGAACTATTACCGCGACTCTGATGACGAATCAGGAGAAGAAGTGGAAACCGAAGAAGAAGCGCCGACCGAATAAATGTATTTTGTACTGGCGGAAGTTACTTTTTTCTGTATTAAAAGCATCGAAATAGCGGAAGACAACCCTTCAATACAGAGAAATAATAAAGTACGAGCTCACAGAAGAAGTAGAAAAGCCACGGTTCGTAAGAAAAAAGTGCCGGAAAAGTTGCGAAAGATAAGCAAGTGAGAACTCATTCAACCATTGTGTTGAGTGGGTTCTTTCTTTTTGCCCTAAAACAAGCATAAAGCGTCGAAATCTCCGTTATCCACGGTCGGACATGGGAATAGAGAATAGAAACCGTGAAACTATGCATTTCATCAGCCGGTTCTTACATCAATTGATATTTTATGCGTATCGCCGCATAAACTTAACTAAGGAGTTGATGTGGGTGGCTAAGAAACTCGTTGTAATAGGATGTATAGTCCGTAATGGTGTGAAGATTAAACGTGAGGAACTCTCACTGGAAGAACAAAGGCGTATGGCAGCGGTTTGGACCGGTGCTGCCATGAAAGCGGCGGGGTATGTTCCGATACAGAAGTCTAAGTAGTTATATATTAATTCGTGGAAGGAAGTGATTTTATTGAGTGCAGATCCGTTAAAAGCTGCTTTGTATATACGGGTATCGACAGATGAACAGATTGAATATTCTCCGACGGCGCAGAAGAAAGCTTTGATAGATTACGCTAAAAAGAACGGCATGGAAATAATGTCGGAATACATCTTTGTTGATGAAGGATTCTCGGGACGAACCGCCAATAAGCGTCCGAACTTTATGCGCATGATAGGCGTTGCTAAAACAAAGCCCAAGCCGTTCGACGTTATATTAGTACATAAATTTGACCGTTTTGCGCGCAACCGCGAGGACAGTATTGTGTATAAGTCTATGCTTCAAAGGGAGCATAATATAAAAGTTATAAGTATCAGTGAAACAATGGACGATTCGCCGATGTCTATTCTGTTGGAAGCTATGCTGGAAGCTATCGCCGAATATTACAGCATTAATCTTTCAAAAGAAGTGAAGAAGGGAATGACCGAAAAAGCGGAGCAGGGAGGCTATCAGACAACTCCGCCGCTGGGGTATACTATGAGCGCTGATAATGTGTTAGTCATTTCAGAACGGGAGGCTCAGCATATACGGTATATCTTCAATGAATATGTTTATAACGATAAGACGCCGAGAGAGCTTTCCCTACAGCTTAACAGAATGGGGGTTAAAAGTAAACGCGGGAATACAATAGATACCCGCGGCGTGCAATATATCCTGCAAAATCCGGTCTATACAGGCATGGCGCGCTGGACTCCGACAGAGAAAGCGAGAAGTAATTTTAATCATCCTGATTCCATTGTAAGGCGGGGAAAACATGATCCTATTATATCGGAGGAATTATTTGAAACAGCCGTCAAAAAATTACAAGAGAGTGCGAAGAAGACAAAACCAAAGGCGCGTCCGACTACGGAGTGTAAACATTGGCTGTCCGGGTTGTTAAGATGTTCTAAATGCGGTTACACTCTCAATTTACTATCGCGTTTAAAATCACCGTCTTTTCAATGCAATGGATATTTACACGGCAAATGCACGGTGTCGCACAGTATTACGGTACGCAGGCTTGAAAAGGCTATTATCGCGGAACTCAATAATGCCCTCGGGAAAAGTGAATCAGGCGAATACCGGCTTAACGTCACCGGTGTTGATACTTCAGAACAGTCGATAGAGTTTGTACAGCGTCAGATAGAGCGACTGGCGGATAAACAGATCAGAGCTAAAAAAGCCTATCTCGACGAGATAGACACATTAGAAGAATATAAACGCACTAAGATTGAATTCGAATTCGAACGCTGTCAGCTTGAAAAAGAATTACATAATTTACAGAATGAAAGACCGGAGAACACGGTCAATTCCGAACTCAAAGAAAGATTGCAAGGAGTTGTGGAGATTATAGCGTCGGATTGCGATATGCAGATCAAGCAAAAAGCGGTCAGAAGCATAATAGAGCGTATTATATACGACAAGCCTAACGAAACTCTTGAAGTCTATTATTATGACGCGTAAGCGGCAATACTTTGGAATGAATTCCCACGCGTTGCTTTCTTTTGACTGAACGCGAAAATGGCGGCGGCTAAACCCTCGGTATAATGGAGGCTTTCGGGAATGTAATACGTTGCTGCATTACCGTCCTCCGTACTGCGTGATGATCGCTTTGGCGAGTTTAGGATTTGTTATTTTAATATTTACAGGATAAGCAAGCTTTTTTTCATATGTCCACATTATTTTTTATCCTCGCTTTCTTCTTTGCCTCCGTAACCGTTGGCTTCTCTTTCCCAGGGCCACGGGCCTTCGATCCATTTCCATTTTGTGTCGTTTTCGTTCATGCCCGGCATAAGCGGACCGTATGTTTTTTCGTATTCATCTTTATGCATATTATATGCCTTTTGATATTTCGCGTACGCGACCATAGCTTCCCGGCATTCGGGGTGGGTGTCAAGGAACAGTTTGACGTCGTTCATCATGTGGGAATACTGTCCTATCTTTTTAAGATGCCGCGCCTTATTTTTATCCATCATATTATTTTCCTCCTCCGGCGAACGGCTTGTTCAACGACGGGAATGCCGTCCCGCATTTAAAAGCTGTTTCCTCGTCGTACAATTCCTCCCACTGCTGCATGGGAACATAGCACATCGTTACGTATTTGTTGTCGTCTTTTATAGCGTAGGTTCCCCCTGCGGGAACATTATCTCCAATTGTGCGGATATTTTCAGACGCGCCGCCATTTTTTACTGCGTCGTTTGGAGAATTGCTTCGTGCAAAAGACCATCCATATCCATGATTCTTGTTCTCCTATTTATTTTTATCTTATTTGACCGGCGAAACTATATTTTTTACCTGTCATTAGCTATAATATGCCCAAAATCATGGGATTGTGAAGGTAATCCGGCTCGACGATATAAGTTTTATTTATACATTTTTCAGATTTTAAACTTTAAAATGAGCGGAAAATAAAGATTAAATATTTCTTAAAGAAGTTTTTAAAAAGCTTAAGTTTTTCTTAAAGCAGCCGAAATATTAAACGTAGCCAAAAACGAATAAAAATAAAACCATAAGTGTGGTTTAAAATATTTGCTTAAAATTAACTTAAAACATTGACAGCCGTGCGCCCGTATGATATAATACAGGTATGCGAAAGATCAATACAAAGAAAGGCGGAAGAATCATGTTAAAAAAGAAATCGGTCATCCAGGTTGCGTCGGCTATTATAAGCGTCATATTTATGATATCGGTATTCCTCTCCGCGCTTCCGGTTTCCGCCGATGAAACATCTGAAGATAAAACGAGTCCCGAGGTTGATTATGTTATATCCTATACAGAAGAAAAGATAATTGTCGAGCCTAACTGTATGTACACCCTTAAGGCGGACGTAGATAAAGGAATCAAGGAAAAATGGTATCCCGTATACGGAAGGGAAATCAATATCAAAAAATATATACCTAAAGAAGGAAAAACTTACACAATCGCTATCAGGTATGTTGAAGATAATCTTAAAGACGGCAACTATGTATCAAGAACTGAAATCAAACTGTCCTCGAGACCTGATATAAAAGCTTTAAAAGGACAAATTGAATACAGCATTGAAAAAGAAAGTTTTGTAAATAACAGCGCTTCAACTATTGAAATATTCATTGGAGACTCCGCCGAACCTATGGTTCTTGGGAAAAAGGGAAGCAAAGAAAGCGATGATAACTTTATAGCTTATGACACTGAAAAAATGCCTATAGATTTATTCCCCGCAGGATCGGCTTACACCTACAGAATAGCGGGAATTGACGAAACGTATAAAGAAGACGGAAAGACTGTCGATGTGGCGGGCAAGTTTCCTTCGGCGTCAGGTAAAGGCAAAGTAGGCGCGCAGCCTAAAGCTCCTAAAATAACGCTTGAAAGCAAACCGGCAAAAACAAAAAGCGGAGTTACTACTCCTGCGTATGATTATTTCAAGGGGACATCCGAGAAAGTTGAAGTTTATATAGGAGAAAGAGAAGTATTAGCAACTGATTCCGCTGAAAGTTATTGGGAAGAAGTTTGGGTCAAAATCCCTGCCGATAAAAAAAATATCAGTATGGAGAACCTTAAAAAGCTCAGAGCCGATGAAATCAAAAAGATAAATGAAGAAATAGAAAAAGGAACCGGCTCTAAATACAGTAAATTTGAAGACGGTCTTATTATAAACTACAAGGACGACGATCCGGCTAAAAATGTGGAAAGTTACAATCTTATTTTTAGAACGCCTAAATCCTCGGACGGCAAGAAAACGGCTTCAGCTAAAACTACAGTAACGGTAGATTTAGATGAATATAAACTTGAGCTTACCGCTTCATTTGAAAATAAAAAAATAACCGCGGCAAATACTACCACAGATACGATAAAGATCACATTGAGAAACGGAACGCTTGCAAATGATTTAAATTATATCGGCGACATCATTAAGAGCGGTTTAGAAGACGACGCGGATAAAGTGACTTATGAATTGGTAGCTAAGAGTGCGTCGACCGGCGGAAATGCAGGCGACAATTTCTTTACAATCTTAGTTAAAACAACTCAGCCGGCAAGCACGGGAAGCAATTTAGTGAAGGAAATAAAAGATATCACATTATTGGCAAACGCAATTCTTGACACCGACGGCGACTCTATAACTGAAGATGTTAAAGTTACGGGAACAATTTCGATTAACATTGCAAAAGCAACAAACTGAGTTTAAATATTTGGCTTAAAGTAAACTTAAAATATTGACAAACGGACGCGTATATGATATAATGTGAACGTACACAGTTAAATATAAAGAAAGGCGGAGTAAGTTATGATAAAAATAAATTCGGGCTTGAGATTTGCGGTGGTTTTCATAATTGCGGCGTTGATGTTGTCACTGTTTCCGCCCGTTCAGGTTTCCGCCGCGGATACGATAACGCTGATTATTAATTATGACCTTGAATTGTTGTCGGCGTCAGGCGCGGGAAGCGCCAATAATGACGGCAATAACGGCAAAGTAACATTTATGTATTCGCCGGGAGTTTCGTCCACATCAAGCGGGAAGAAACAGGCGTCTGAAAAATGGTATCCTATGTATAATAATCAGATAGAACTTAAAGCATACATTCCGAATACGCCCGCCAAGGACTATGTGATTGCCGTAAGGCTCGCCGCCGACGTACCCGACGAAAACGGCGCGTATGCGTCAAGGCAAACCATTATCCTTAAAGGCAGACCTAATATAAGCAATTCAGAGTTTAAAAGCAAAGCGGTTTATTCCCCGCGCCAGAATTTCATTTTGATTTCGTCTGACTTGAAAAATATGGGATATGACTATAAAGTCGGAGAATGCACTTGGGTTTTAGGAATGACGGACGATTTATATATTGATCCCGCAGTAAATTTTCTTGGAGGCGTAGTAACTATCCGGCAAACCGCGAATGATGTGACCAAGACGTTTTCTTCCAACGAATTCAAGATAAAAATCCCGTCGGCTGCAAGTATTCCGAATATAAAGGTTAACGAGAAGACAAAAAAAATCATCGGGATCGGAAAAAACCAGGCATGGTCTTCAAGAGGGGACGGAAGTACGGATTTTACGGTTATTACAGATAAAAGTATTGATTTGAAAGATATTCCCGTAAAGTTTACGGCTCTTGATAACTTATTGCAGGAAACCATAACCAAAAACGGTGTAAAAGTCGAATGTTATGTAATATTCTTTAAAAGTCTCTCGGATGATAAAAAACCGGAGTCTCTCGTTCAAAAATTATACATTCCTAAATCGTTGATCGACAATAAATCATCATCGACATTTAACACCGAACCGACTGAAACTAATAATAATTAATATTGATATAATTAAAAATAAAAGGGAAAATCTTGAAAAGATTTTCCCTTTTTTGTATTATACCGCTTAAAATTGATTGTTTTGTTTGGTGGCGATTTAAAAAGAAATAATATTTCTCCGCGGTTTCCCTCTAACCCTGGTTAAAGTTAATTTAGTCTGTTTGCTAAATTTTCAAGCTGCGTGTTTAACTCTTGGGGCAGGGTGGTAAACTGCGAATAAAATTCTTTTATGCCGCTAACTTCGGATTTCCATAAATCCCGGTCTACTGATACCAATTCAGTGATCGTTTCAAGAGTTATTCCTTCAAGACCTTCTATGTTAATATCTTCCGGCTTCGGTACGAAACCTATAGGAGTTTCGTTTGCGCCGACTTTGTTTTCACATCTGTCAAGTATCCACATTAAAGCTCTCATGTTGTCGCCGAATCCGGGCCATATAAATTTTCCTTCGTCGTCGAGCCTGAACCAGTTTACGTTGAATATTTTGGGCGGGTTCGCAACCTTTTTGCCCATTTCAAGCCAATGACCGAAATATTCGCCCATATCGTATCCGCAGAAGGGAATCATTGCCATAGGATCGCGCCTTACTCCAGCCGCTAAACCCATTGCCGCCGCAGTCGTTTCTGAACCCATTATCGAACCTACGAAAACGCCATGATCCCAGCTTGTTGACTGATAAACGAGCGGAGCAGTTTTAGCGCGTCTTCCGCCGAAGATAATCGCAGAAATCGGCACGCCGTTAGGATTGTTGAACTCGGAAGATATGCAGGGGCAGTTGATTGCTTTCGCAGTAAATCTTGAATTGGGATGCGCGCCTTTTTCTCCGCTCTCAGAATCCCACTTTTCGCCTTTCCAGTTAAGGGCGTTTTTGGGCGGATTTTTATCGAGACCTTCCCACCATACGGTGTTGTCGTCAAGATTGTGTACGACATTCGTGAATATTGTATCTTTCTGTGTTGAAGCAAGAGCGTTGGGATTTGATTTATCGTTTGTGCCGGGAGCGACTCCGAAGAATCCGTTTTCGGGGTTGACAGCCCACAATCTGCCGTCCGCTCCGACTCTGAGCCATGCTATATCGTCGCCTACGCACCAGACTTTGTAACCTTTGGATTTGTAGATTTCAGGCGGGATAAGCATCGCGAGGTTTGTTTTTCCGCAGGCTGACGGGAATGCCGCGGCGATATATTTGATCTCACCCTGAGGATTTTCAATCCCAAGAATGAGCATATGTTCCGCCATCCAACCTTCGTTTCTTCCGAGGAATGAAGCTATGCGGAGCGCGAAGCATTTTTTCCCGAGCAGAACGTTTCCGCCGTAGCCGGAGTTTATCGACCAGATCGTATTATCTTCGGGGAAGTGGCAGATGTATCTGTTTTCTTCGTCGATGTCGGCTTTTGCGTGCAGACCTTTTACGAATCCAGCATCGTCGCCTAATGCGTCTATAACTGTTTTGCCTATTCTTGTCATGATGTTCATATTGAGGACGACATATATGGAGTCTGTAAGCTCAACGCCGATTTTAGCGAATTCTGAGCCTACGATACCCATCGAGTAGGGGATAACATACATTGTTTTACCCTTCATGCAGCCTTTGTATAATTTTGACATCATGGCATAACATTCCTGCGGATCCATCCAGTTGTTTGTTGGACCTGCTGCTTCTTTTGTTTTTGAGCAGATAAAAGTTCTGTGTTCAACTCGCGCGACGTCGTTTATCGCAGTTCTGTGCAGATAGCACCCTGGGAGTTTATCTTCGTTGAGTTTTAGGATTTCGCCGGATTGGAGAGCTTCAGCGGTAAGCGCGTCAAGCTGTTCCTTGCTCCCGTCGATCCATACGATTTTATCGGGGCAGGTGAGTGCGGACATTTCATCAAGCCAATTTTTTACATGAATATTGCTTGTCATAATCAATGTATATCTCCTTTTATTATAAATTTTCGTATTCATAGTCATTATACATTAATTTTTAGTGCAATTCAAGGATATAAAGTTAAATAATCATTACGATTTTATTTATTTTCGTTCATTTTATCCGGAGGCGGCTTCTTGGTTGGTTTTCTTTTTAAATTTCCGGAAGAATTTTCTGCGCTTTTTTTATTGTTTTTGATCATGGTTTTTAAAGAGACGAGCGCGTCTTTAAGACCGCCGATTTTGTCTATAAGCCCCAGTTTGACTGCGCTTTCCCCGTCAATAATAGAACCTACGTCGGTGGAAAGTTCGCCTGTGTTGAACATAAGCTCATTCAATTTTTTATCGGAAAGCTTGGAATGTTTAATTATGAACTTGTTTATACGGTCTTGCATTCTCGAAAAATAATTATAGCTTTGCTCAACGCCGATCACAAGCCCGTTCATACGGACAGGATGGATCGTCATTGTTGCGCTTGGTACTATATAGGATATATTCGTGCAGACGGCAAGCGGTACGCCGATTGAGTGACCTCCGCCGAGTACGAGCGAACACGTAGGTTTTTTCATGGACGCGATCATTTCCGCTATCGCCAACCCGGCTTCAACATCCCCGCCGACTGTGTTAATGAGGATCAACAAGCCTTGGATTTCAGGATTTTCTTCTATGGCGACCAGAAGTGGAATGATATGTTCATACTTTGTGGTTTTATTCTGCGGCGGCATTGCGTAATGACCTTCGATTTGACCGATCACCGTGATACTGTGGATTACCATATCATCGTTTTTGGTCACTATTGACCCCGAATTAACAATGTTTTGGAATTCCTGCCCTGTTTTTTCAGGCGTTTCTTCATTTTCGTATTCGTTTTCATCAGATTCGTTTATATAAGAAATAAAATCTTTATGTTTCTTTTTTGATTTTGACATGACAAAATATCCTTTTTGTTGTATAATTATATTAGTTAGTATTGCTTTTTCGCAATATAATATTCAAAAAGGAGAATTGTATCATGAAAAAAATTGTTTGTTTCGGCGAAATAATGATAAGGCTGAACCCAGAGGGATTCAACCGCTTTGTGCAGGCGGACAAATTCGCGGTAACTTATTCGGGAGCGGAAGCGAGCGTTGCGGTATCTCTTGCCAATTACGGGGAGAATGCGATGTTTGTCACGAAACTGCCGGCTAATGAGATAGGTCAGGCGGCGGTGAACGCAATCCGCAGGTATGGGGTTGATACGTCGGAAATTACGCGCGGAGGCGACAGGACAGGGATATATTTTATCGAAAAAGGCGCGTCGCAGAGAGCGTCGAAGGTTATATACGACCGCAAGTATTCGGCGATATCAGAAGCAAAGAAAGAAGATTTCGACTGGGATGAAATATTTTCCGGAGCGGATTGGTTTCACTTTACAGGAATAACGCCTGCTCTTTCTGACAATGCGGCGGAACTTCTTCTCGCCGCGTGTGAATCCGCAAAGAGAAATAATGTAAAGATAAGCTGCGATTTGAATTACCGTAAAAACCTATGGACTCCAGAAAAAGCGTCGAAAGTAATGTCGGAAATAATGAAATATGTCGATCTCTGCATTGCGAACGAAGAAGACGCGGACAAAATCTTCGGAATATCCGCTCCTGATACGGATGTTGACAAAGGCGTAATTAACGCGGAAGGATACAAATATGTCGCGGAAGAAATAACAAAAAGATTCGGATGCAAGTATGTAGCGTTTACGCTCAGGGAAAGTATATCCGCGAGCGAAAACGATTGGTCGGGGATGCTTGTATGCGGCGGCAATATTTACACATCAAAGAAATACCACATAAACATTGTAGACCGTGTAGGCGGCGGAGATTCGTTCGGGGCAGGGCTTATATACTCGCTCCTGAATGATTTTGACGCGCAAAAGTCAATAGAATTTGCCGTTGCCGCTTCTTGTCTTAAACACTCAATCGAAAACGATTTCAACCTTGTATCAGTTTCGGAAGTTACTGCTCTGATGGGAGGAGACGCTTCGGGACGGGTGAAGAGATAACGAACGGGAGAAGGGAACGCGCTTTTTTGAGAAAAAGCTGTGCAAAAAACTTTTAGCATTGGTTCCTCAGAACATGGAAATCGCCCCCAAACGACGGGGGCGATTTCTGTGCAGATTTGATTGTTTATCCGTTCGTGAGTTTAGCGATTTCTTCGGCAAAGTTTTCTTCGCGTTTTTGGATGCCTTCGCCCTTTTCGTATCTGATGTATTTAGCTACCGACACGTTTCCGCCGACCTGTTTCGCGTATTCCGCAACGTACTGACCAACGGTGATTTTATCGTCTTTGACATATATCTGTTCAAGAACACAGTTTGTATCGTAATATTTCTTTATTCTGCCTTCTACCATTCTTTCAATGATATTGGCGGGTTTTTTGCTATTGTCGGGATCGTTTTTGATCTGGTTTGTAAGGATTTCGCGTTCGCTTTCGATAACATCGGCGGGAACGTCTTCTTTACGGAGATAGAGAGGGGTGAGAGCGGCGATCTGGAGCGCGATGTTTTTCGTGAATTCAGCATAGCCATCATTGGATTTCGCCGTATCGTCCGCGTCGAAGAGTACGACTACGCCGATTGTGCCTTTACCGTGGATGTATGTGCTTTGCGAACCTTTAGTTATATCAAAGCGTCTGATTGTGATCTTTTCGCCGATAACGAGAATTTTTTCTTTCAGCGCTTCGTCTACTGTTTCATTTGTGCCGTCGAATTTTTCCGCGAGCAACTCTTCAACGCTTGCGGGTCTTTTATTTAGTATTGTATTCAGGCAGCCTTTGACGAATTTTTGGAAGTCTTCGTTCTTGGCTACGAAATCGGTTTCCGTGTTGACTTCGATTATTATTGACGTTTCAGTTTCTTTATCGAAGATAATATCGACTAATCCGTCGGCGGCGATCCTGTCTGCTTTTTTAGCGGCGACCGCCATGCCTTTTTCGCGCAGTATTTTTATAGCTTCATCTATATTTCCGTTAGCTTCTATCAAAGCTTTCTTACATTCCATCATGCCGACTCCGGTTTTAGCCCGTAAATCTGACACAGCCTTTGCAGTTATTTCTGCCACAATTTATTCCTCCTAATAAGATGATATAAGATGATATATTTTTGTATTACGCTTCAACAGTTTCATTAACAGCAACGTCAACGTCTGCGGAAGGTTTAGCGTCCGCGTCGTCGTACTCGGTATTAGCTTCCGCAACTTCCGATCTTTCTTCCGACATTGATACTCCCTGTCTGCCTTCGAGAACCGCGTCGGATATGACTGAAGCGATTAATTTTATCGCGCGGATCGCGTCGTCGTTACCGGGGATAGGATAATCTATCTCGTCGGGGTCGCAGTTAGTGTCAACGATAGCGATTATCGGAATACCGAGCTTTTTAGCTTCGGCGACAGCGTTTCTCTCTTTGCGCGGGTCGATTATGAAGAGAGCGGAGGGAAGGGTGGTCATCTCTTTGATACCGCCGTAGTTGCGTTCAAGATCTCCCATTTCCTTTGTGAGTTCGCTGACTTCCTTTTTCGGAAGCATATCGAACGTGCCGTCTTCCTGCATCTTATAGAGGTTGTGGAGACGGTTTATGCTCTTCTTTATTGTTTTAAAGTTCGTGAGCATACCGCCGGGCCAGCGCATATTGACGTAAAACATTTCGCTCTTCTGAGCTTCTTCTTTTATAGCGTCCTGCGCCTGTTTTTTTGTACCGATGAAGAGTACATTTTTGCCGTCCATGGAAAGATCCCGTGTGAACATATACGCTTCTTCGATTTTTTTAACGGTTTTCTGTAAGTCGATGATATAGATACCGTTGCGTTCGGTGAAGATGTATTCAGCCATTTTAGGATTCCATCTTCTTGTCTGGTGTCCGAAGTGGACGCCCGCTTCGAGCAGTTGTTTCATTGAAATAACTGACATAATGCTTGTAATCCTCCTTAAAGGTTATCATTATACGACGCTGTAAATTTAACCGGTGCGTATTGCACGTCAGGTCAGAACGCCGTACAAACATAACAACCGTCATTTGCCCCGCGGATATAATCCAAATTAAATTAGATAAAAATTTAGATAAAATTTAGTTTTGGATTCACCTTTCCGCGAGTTGATTGTTATGTGAAAATTTAGTTGACATATTATTGTATCATAAAATTGTCGTTGTTTCAAGGAATTATATCGAATAATATTGTTATTCACGGAAAATTTACATTTTGTTTCATTCCACGCCTTTCAACGACTCCACCATATCGATTTTTCGGAATCTGTAATACATCGCCGCGTTTACGATCAACGCAAAAACCGCTGTGAGAATGGCAGATAGAATATAACTTGACAAGTGAATGTCGCGGGCGAACATTGCAGGTTTTACTTCTGCGCTGATAATCACAAACATATGTAAATAATAACCGAAAATACATCCTACGGCTATTCCGAATGCAGTCAGTATGGCGTTTTCGCGGTAAATGTACGAAGCGGTTTCGCCTACGTGAAAGCCGAGGACTCGTATTGTCGCGATTTCCCGTATGCGTTCGGCGATGTTTATGTTCGTGAGGTTAAAAAGGACGGTGAATGCAAGCCCTCCTGCGGATATGATCAGGACATATATGACAAAGTCCATAACGTTAACCATATCGCTTATGCTTTTCTTTGAATTTTCTGTGTAGCTTATATAAAGTACGGAGCTGTCGGTGAGAAGGTTTTCAGACGTCTGTGAACGTGATTCGCTGTCAGTAGCGTTCATTTTCACGATGAAATTGTTCGGCGCGTAGGGTTCGTCAAAGATTTTTTCATATAATGTCGGGGAAATGTAGATGTAATGGTTTATATAATGTTCGGTGACGCCGCTTATCTTTACTTCGTATTCGTTATTGTCGCTGTCTTTGAGCAAAATATAATCGCCCTTTTTCAAATCAAGGAAGTAGGAAATTTTTTCCGTGATTATAACGCCGTCGTCGTCAATGACGAGCGCTTTTCCGCTTTTCCGTTCGTGCAGACTTATGTAATTGATGATTTCTGATGTGTTATCGGGGACGAACAAATGTATGTCTACGAATTTATCATCCTTAAAGTTATATGCCGACATGGTGTTTTGCTTTGACATAGTGAATTCGCTGATATTTTCTTCTGCGGTTATCTTTTCATATAAGCCGCTGTATTCTCCGTCTTGGAACAATACCGTCGCGTCAAAACGATATATTTTTTCAAATTGAAGTATCGCCATATCGTTGATTGAATCGCGCAGGCCGAAACCTGTAATGAGAAGAGCCATGCATCCCGCGATTCCGATAACGGTCATAAAGAAGCGTTGTTTATACCTTATAAGATTCCTTGCAGTCACTTTCGCGGTAAAATTCAACCGTTTCCATATGAACGTGATGTGTTCGAGGAAAACATGCTGTCCTTTCGCCGGAGGTTTTGGGCGCAGAAGATTCGCCGGAGTCGCGGTAAGTTCTCCCATTCCGGTCAGAAGCGTTGCGCCGACGAGGCATAGTATGCTTACGGCTATGCTTATAATAAAATATTTCGGGTCATAAGAATAATTTATATCCGGCAGTCTGTATAATGTTGCGTACGCGTTGAATATTATCGCGGGGAGAGTGAAGCGTCCGGCGAAGAATCCCGCCAGCGAACCGGCGACGGCGGTTATAAGTGCGTAACCTGTATATTTCCACACGATTGCGGCTTTTGAATAGCCGAGGGATTTATATATTCCGATTTCATTGCGGTGTTCTTCGACCATGCGCGTCATGGAAGTAAGCCCTACCAAAGCGGCGACAAGAAAGAATATGATCGGAAATACGGCGGCGATTGCGGAGAGACGTTTTGTATCCTGCTCAAAGCCGGAATAACCCGCGTTATGCGAATTATTGTTTATATACCATTTGCCATAACTTTTTTCATTTGCGCGAATAGTTTCGACATTCTTTATTTTATTGGTTAAATCTTTTATATTTTCGTCGTAATCGTCTGAAAAATAATTTTTTCTGCCGTTTTCCCTTATATAAATATCAGTATAAACAGGATAAATAAAATCTTCTTCAAGGATGTACATATAGCCTGAAATGGAGCCTGTACCTTTGGAAGTGTTTCCCTTTTCGGCGGTTATGTAAAGCGGTGAACTGCATACTCCTGTGATCGTATATTCTTTTGTTTTGAGCGGTAAAAGATATTCTTCGACTGTGTCGTCGAATAAAATTATCGAATCGCCTATCTTTTTTCCGGCGGTGTGCAAAGTCGAACCATCCACAATACATTCGCCTTCGGAATCGGGAAGACTTCCCTCTGAAACTACAATCTGATTCAATGAATCCTGTAAAGAATAAACCTTATCTATAAACGAACTGCCGCCGTTTTCAACGAATATATCCGCGTTATAAACCGGTTCCACTGTGTAGTTGTCTCCGAGTTCGGACTTTATTGCGTCAATGTCTCCTTCGTCGAAACCTGTCGCGGAGATAATATGCAGGTCGGAAAGATTCTGATCGTTGAAATATTCCACGGCAGTCTTTCTCATGTCGGGGGAGGCGAACGACACTCCCGCGTATACGTACACGCCAAGGGCGGCGATGAAGAAGAGGGAAATAAATCTGCCCGGAGCGCTTGTTATCTGCCTGAAAAAATTTTTAGCGTAAGCTTTCATTGACGATATTACCTCATTACCATTCTATTGAGTCTACATTTACAGGATTTTCGTTATGCTTCGTATATTCAGCCGCGCCGTTTTTGATTGAGATAATAGCGTCCGCCATCGCGGTTATCGCCGTGTTGTGGGTAATAACCATGACGTTTATATTTTTATTTTTGCAGGTTTCATGCAAAAGTTTTAAAATTGATTTGCCTGTTTGATAATCAAGCGCGCCGGTCGGTTCGTCGCAAAGAAGAAGCTTGGGATTTTTCGCTATTGCCCTCGCTATAGCGACGCGCTGCTGTTCGCCGCCTGATAATTGCGCGGGGAAATTGTTCATGCGGTGCGAAAGCCCTACTTCGGCTAAAATATCATTCGGTTTGAGCGGATTCTTGCATATCTGCGTCGCGAGTTCGACGTTTTCAAGCGCGGTGAGATTCTGTACGAGATTGTAAAACTGGAACACAAACCCGATTTCATTGCGTCTGTATACCGTCAATTTTCGCGGATTAAAGCCCGTAATGAGCGTATCGTCCATAACAATATCGCCCGAAGTCGGCGCGTCCATTCCGCCGATTATATTCAGCGCAGTGCTTTTCCCAGCTCCGGACGGCCCCACGATCACGGTAAATTCGCCCCGGTTTACGGAAAAGTTTATTTTATTGAGCGCGGTGACTTTGGAGTTCCCCGCGCCGTATTCTTTTACCACATCTTTGACATTCAAGAAAACATTATTCATTATTTTATACTCCCCCATTTATAAAAGCCCCAATATAATATATAATACACAAACTTGTATTCTCCTGTTTATAAAAAGTATTAATAACCTGTAAAAATTACATAAAAAATAACGTATAAATTTGATTTATACGTTATTTTTATGGAACTGATATTATCCCAATACTTTCATTATGTTTTCGACGCACTTTTTAATGCTTTCGCCCGGATTTTCAGGTTCTCCTTCGTATTCGATTGATATATACTTGAGGTTCGGAGCGGAGAAGATCAAGTCTTTCAATCCGGCGATATCAAGCGCGCCGTCGCCGCATGGGACTTCTTCATATTTTCCCGCTTCAAAGTCGCTGTACACCATATCCTTGAAGTGTATACCGTAGAGTCGGCTATGGTATTTTTCGATCATCACGCGCGGATCAACGCCCGAATCTATCGCCCAGGCAGTATCTATCGTAAGCCCTACATTATCCGAAGTTTTGGAAAAGACGTCGTCAAGCTGTTCGAGCGAGCCGTACCTGTGCCGCCTTCCGTGATTATGTATGCCGAGCTTCACGTCGTACTCATTGCAATATTTTTCAATAAGTTCAATTGCGTCCATATCAAGATCCGCGCCGAACACTTTGATTCCCGCTTTTTTCGCGAACTCGAAATTTGCTTTTAACTGCTCTTCTTTGTTTGAGAATCCGTTTATCCCTGCTGAAGTCGTAACGATGCCCGCCGCTTTTGAAGCCGCGAGATAGTCTTCCACTTCCGCTTCATCGTTAAAATTAACGTGTACGCCGCAGATTTCAATCCCGTTCAAACCGCAGGCAAGAACTTGCGCGTATAAATCGGAACGGCTTTTGAAATGTCTGAATGAATAGCTTTGAACCGAGAGTTCGATTCCGTTTTTTAGTTTTGGCATAATATTTACCGCCTTTTTAAAATTTTATGATGCACCCTGTGTTTGTCAATCAATAAATAAAGTTCCCATTATAGTTTCGTATTTTGGCTTGAAATTTTGCTTTGTCCGCTCGCTTAATTCGTTATAATCGCCTTGCAGTTTCTCTTTTACATATTCTTTCCCTTCGTTAAGACCCATTCCTAAAACGCCGTATGCTAAACTAAAAAGCGAAGGGATACGGTCAAAATGGGCAAGCGCGTCGGCTTCGGAAACGCAGGATTCTTCTATCGTTTCTCTTTTTCCGCGATTCGCGCCGGGATGGTTCAATACGCATCTTTTTATTATGGCAATTTTATTTTTCGGATAATTTAATTCTGTTAATAAAGTTTCCGCCATTTCCGCGCTATAAATATTGTGTTCGCTTCTCTCGCCATATTCAGACGGCATTGATATATCGTGCAGCAAGGCTCCGAGCTCAACAATTTCCGCATCCGCTTCATATTGACCGGCTAAATTTACAGCATGATATGCAACCCTTTTTATATGGTCATTCCAATAATCGTAATATCCATATTTAGGATTCTTTTTGTGCTGTTCGCATTTTTCCAACACGAATTCTTTTATTTTGTCTATGGTTTCATTCACTTCGACAACCTCCGCAATTCACTCCGGATATATTCTGCCGGCGTTATTTCAATCGCTGAAAATATTCTTCTTTCGTGATCTTATAATGATGTATCGTTTTGTATTCGCCTTTTATCCGCATAGTATTTCTATCTGTGAAAAAATATTTCATGCCGCATTTCATCATCACTTTCATTGAGTTAACATTGCCGTCGATAAACCTTGCATAGATGTAGTCGAAGCCGAAATAGCAGAAGCCGTATCTTATGACGGTTTCGCACGCTTCGGGAACAAGTCTCCGTCCCCAGTATTCGCGGTTTAACACATATCCTATCTCCCCGCAATTGGTATCAAGGTTTATCGTCGTGAATCCGCAGGTTCCTATCGTCTTTTTATTTTCTTTCAGTTTCATTCCCCAATCGTAAAACTTTCCCGAAGCATACCGTTTCTGCACATATTGAATATATTCGTTCGTTTCCGCCGCGCTTTTATGCGGATACCATGTCAGGAACTTTGTGACCTCCGGATCTGACGAATATTCGTATATATCTTTATAATCAGACGCGTTTATGCGGCAGAGTATCAGCCTTTCCGTTTCCAGAGTGGGAATGTCGGAAAAAAAAGCTTTCAGATGTTTGGATTTTTCTTCTTTCGGGAGCATATAGAAAGGAGTATTCGCGTCGGTTTTATTTTGTTCCCTTGAATCTTTAAAAAGAAAAGAAAAGACTTTGTTGAACATTAGACTGCTCCTTATGTCGCGGAAAATTTAAATTTAAAAGTAAAAGCATTGGTTACCCGAATATTTTTCTCATTTGGTCGCAGTAATATCTTGTATTGTCCCATGTAGCGTGGGGCGGCAGCCTGTGATCGGGGCAGGGGATGAATCCGCCAAGATCGACAAGCGGGCGCAGGCGTTCTATTTCGTCGTCAACAGCCTTAAAGTCCAGCGCAAGGACGTTTTTGTTCATTCCGCCCACTCCGCGCAATTCTTTCCCATACTGTTCCCGCCACGGCGCAATGCTTGCCTTCCATGTGCCGACTTCGATAGGGAACATTGTATTGACGCCGTTTTCGAGCCATATAGGAACAAGCTTGTCTATACATCCGTCGCAGTCGAGCGAAGCTATATTTACCCCTTTTCCGCGTGCGTAACCGTTGATTTTTTTATAGTGCGGAGCAACGTATTCGTTAAATACAGCCGGGCTTACCAAAGGTCCGTTTTTGAAACATATATCTTCCCAGTAATGGAGGAAATCGGGCTTCACTCCCGTATCGAGTATGTGTTTGAGGTTGTCAAAGCAGATGTTTCCGATTGTATCTATGATTTCAACATATAAATCCTCGTCGTCGGCGTACAAATAGCTTATCCCCTCGACTCCGAGCATATCGCGTATCGAACCGTAAAGGCTTCCGACATGAAGTCCCGCAGGGCAGTCCGTAAGCGAGTCAAGGCGTTTTTTAATATTTTCTAAATGTTCATTTGTTCCGTATCTTGCCTCGCTCATTTGAAGCTTCGGTTTATAAAGTTCTTCCCATGCTTCCCTTCCTGTCATGAGCGTCCCCACGGTAGAAGGAATCGAACCTGCTCCGGGGCGTTTTTCTTCAATCAAACCGTTTCCGTTCTGATATCTGATGAATCCGTCTTCGCGAACCTCAAGCTCTAAGTACGGAAAGCCGGGCATAAGCCCGGAATGACTTCCGGCTTGGCAAGTCCAGCAGTAGTCGAAACCAAGTTTTTCGGCGATCTGCCTGTCCATACGGTTTCCGTCACCATACCCCCTCGCTTCTTCTTCTGTTATGTGCCCTTCCTTATACCATTTGTCCAGAAGTTCCCACCAATACCCGAAATGAACGACAGGCATTCTGTCATACTTCTGATAGTTCAGTATTGCCATAGTATTTTCTCTGAGATTCATTAATATTCACCCCTATATGTTTTTTTCTACGGTTTTATTAATAATTTTGCGAGTTCTGAATCTTTGTCTAATATAATGGTTTTTTCGTTTCCGTTCATTGACGCTTTGAGCGCGTCAAAACCGCGCATGAATATATAGAAATCACTGCGTTGGGGCGTATTGTACGCTTCGGCGAGGATTCGCATATATTCCGATTCGCCTTCTGCGATTATCTTTTCAGCTTCGGCTTCCGCGTTTGATTTGATAATATTGACTTCTTTATCCACATTGTTTCTTATCATTTCGGATTCTTTGCTGCCGTCCGCCCGGTAGCTTTCGGATATTTTGTTCCTGTCGGAAACCATGCGCCTGAAAACGCCCTGTTCGTTGTCGGTGGGAAGCTCGAAACTCTTGACTTTTATATCGAGGATCGCGAGACCGTAGTCGCCGGTCATTCCTTTCAGTTCATTGAAAACTTCCTGATTGATTTTATCGCGGCTTTGTTCATCCGAACTGATTATTGCCATCTGCTCCGTTCTGCCTATGACGTTTTTCAATACATTGTAAGTAAGATTGTTAAGCCTGTCTTCCGCATTGGAAATGGTTTGGAGCGCTTTATAAAACTTGATCGGGTCGGTGATTTCCCAAATTACAAAACTATCGACCGACATCGCTTTTGAGTCCAGAGTAAGGACGTCAGACGGTTTAAGATCGTAAAGAAGCTTCGTTTTGGGATAATAGTTTACTTCGTCGATAAAAGGAGCTTTAAAGTGCAGTCCCGCGCTTTCTACCGTATCGATTATCTGTGAAAATCTTAAAACGCAGGCGTATTCATTTTCGCGCACTGTATAGAATGAAGAAAATATCACGATGAGCGCGAGTATAATTATGACTCCGAAGATTGTGATTGAGATATATTTTTTTGTTTTTGTTGCATTATTCATATTCAAGCCTGCCTTTCATTAATTTTCCGTACTCTTCGCCGGATCTGTAAAAGAATCAAGCGGAAGCAGCATTTGAGTATCGGAGTTTCCCGACTGTGTATTTATATATAATTTCACGCCGGGAAGGATTTGTTCCATGTATTCATAATACATACGTTCTCTCGTAATCGAAGGATTGAGTTCGTACTGTTTGTACATAGCCTCGAACATCGCGACCTGTTTAACCGCTTCGTTTATCCTGTCCTGTTTTTTAAATTCTGCGTTTTTGATAAGCTGATCCGCCTGAGCCTCCGCTTTGGGGAGCTCCGAATTTTCATAAGCCTGAGCTTCGTTGATTGACGTTTCCCTGTCCTGCTTCGCCGTTTCCACAGCTTTGAACGCTTCCGTTACCTCGTCGGTCGGCGGTTCCGCGTCTTGAATTTTAATATCTGTAAGACTGAGTCCAATATTATATATCGCAAGCTGTTCCTGTATCAATTCTTTTACTTTTACTTGTATCTCATCCTTTCCGCTCGTAAGAACGGCGTCTACGGGATATGAACTGATTACATTCCTGATCTGGCTTTGGGTTATCATTTTCAATATTTCCACAGGCTTTTCAGAAGCGTAAAGATATTGGTACGGATCGGAAATCTTATATTCTACAAAGAAATCCACGTTTACAATATTGAAATCGCCGGTTATCATTTTACTTTCATTGGATACGGTTTCGACCGTGCTGTCCGAACGCGTACGGTAGCCTATTTCAATTTTCTGATATATGTTTGAATCCACAAAATCGACGTTCTGTATTCCGAAGGGGAGTTTGAAATGTATCCCCGCGCCGGTTACTTCGGTCATTTTTCCGAAAGTGGTGACAACCCCCTGCTGTTTTTCATCGACCGTATAAAAGCTTGACGCAGTTCCTATGATGATTACAAGCAGAATGATACCTAAAAGCGTAACTGTTCTTATTTGTTTCGGGGTCATCGGAGGCTTTTTTTTCGGAGTCTTGAAAGATGTGTTGAATGTAAAATCGTTGTTGTTCATTTTTTCTCCTTCTCATCTAATAAACGGCTTTGACAACCAAATCAATCCAATATGTCAAAAGCTTCTACGGTTTTATTTATCGCTTTCGTCACAGTGTTTTCCATGCTTTCCAGCTTTGAAGTCAGGTTTCTGTTGTTGTTTTGGAACATACCGGCGAAGACGCCGTCCCGCACCTGATCGTTGTATACGGTGTCGCCCAGATCCATAGTCCTGTTATTGAATATTATATCCAGCATTTTTTCCGAATCGCTGTCCCTTGAAATTTTTGTTTTCAAAGCTATATCATAATATACCGGTATTACGCTTTTTGCGGATTCGCTTGCCAGAGCTTCCAGTATAATACTTGTATATTCGAGGTTGGCGTTTGTCACAGGGACGGTAAACGTATCGAAGAAATTTACCCTCGAATAATAACTTTGCTGGCTTTCGTCATATTTTGGATAGGGAATTATTCCGAAATCCGTTTCCATATCGCGCATCTGGTTTACATAATAAAAAGTTGAGTGGGAAAAAAGCGCCTGACTGTTTTTGAACATAGTCATAGTTAATGTAGAAACATTTGCGCCGTCAGTGTTTTTATACCATACGTTGTTATCGTATACTGTTTCAAATATTTTCTGGAAAACGTTGCTGAAGTGTTCGTCTCCTGAAAGCGAAAAATACGGCAGATCCTCGCTGTCTTTCTTTATCGAGATTGCTCCCGAGCTTATCCAGAAAGCGGGCATTACATGTTTCGGGCTTGACAGATATCCGTATCTGTCCTTTGAATTATACACAGCATTGCCGTCAAGGTCTTCTACGGCGCTTACCGCAAGCTCAAAGAATTTGTCAAGCGTCCACTTCCCCGAATCAACCAGTTCATACGGCGATTCCAGTCCAAGGTCAATTATCATACTTTTATTGAATATCATTACGTCTGTAAAATCATACGCCGTCAGGTTCAGATCGCCAATAGCGAAATAGCGTTTGTTCATGACGGTTAAAACGTTGCTTAAATTAGAATCCCAGTAAGGTTTTCCCAGATTTATGTAAGGCAGGTCGTTTAAACTGTAAAGCAGCCCTTCCTGCGCGTACTGGAACGCCGCTATACACCGGGTTGTGATGATATCGTACAAATCGTCGCCCGCCTGTACTGTTTTCCGTGCCGCGTCGGTGTTATCCCTGTTTGTGACTTCTTTAAACGTCATGTTGAATCTCGCTTCGATTGTTCTGTTGCGTTCATAAATCGCATCGTTCAGTTCTTCCCCGGTTATTTCTTCGACTTCCATATTGCCGTGAATTGAATCCGTCGTTCTCGAATACATTCTGAATTCATATCCGTTCATGTCAATTTCAGGGAGGTCGTCGTCAAGGGGATTTTTAACTTCAATTTCGCCGGTTGTTTCCATTTCAAAAGTTGTGTCGATTTCCGTACCGGCGGTATCTTTGCCGCCGCATGATACTGATAATATTAACACCATTCCAAACAATACCGCTAATGCCGCTGCTCTCTTCATGGAATATTTTCCTCCTTATAATTTACAAAGGCTTTAAATTAATATTATATTATAACATAAATTTATGTAAAAATTATTATATTTATTAAAATAAAAAAATATACTTCAAATTTATAGTAAATTCTACAAAAATATATTATGTATTGCTTCGCACAATAATTTATTTGCAAAGCAAAGAAGTAAAAATTCAAACAAAACGCCAAATTATTTTTATGGTTTGTATAAATTTATAAAAATAGGAAAAAATATCTATAAACGACTTATAAAAACTGATAAGGCAGGTATTTGTATGAATTTCAAACCAAAAAGGAACAATGTGACAAAGTCCCTTTACGTTTTGCTGGCTCTGTGCGTTTTAGGGATCGTTGTGCTAAGCGTTTATTCGCTTTTTACGCAAGATACGGGAAGTGGAAATCTCGAAAAAATAAGCAATGACACAAGCGCGGATGATAATAATCTTAAAGCGCCTACCGAAGACGAACTGATGAAAATTTATGGGCAAACTGAAAAACCGACGGAACAATCCTCTACGGAAAAAAAGAAAGCCGCCGAACCGAATTCGCCTGTTATTACTCCTCCGGTAATTCCGGATAACGACGAATATGAAGACGAAGCGGCAAATATCGAAGACGATATTATATTTGAAGAAGATTTTGACGAAGCAATGGCTCCGGAAATTCCGTCTGAACCCGAAGAAGCGGTTGAAGTATTTTCCGCGCCTTCATTTTTCGCAAAGCCTGTTTTCGGGACGGTTTCCAAGAATCATAATCCCGACACCCCGGAATTTTCGGTCAGCATGAACGATTACAGGACTCATTTCGGGGTCGATATAGAAGCGGAAGATTCAAGCGAAGTAAAAGCGATAGCGCGCGGAGAAGTCGAGTCGGTTTATGACGATCCGCTAATGGGTAAAACCGTCGTACTGAAGCACGCGGGCGGTTACGAGTCTGTGTACATGAATCTCACAGAAAATATTCCCGAATATGTAAAAGCAGGATCTATGGTAGAAGAAGGGAATGTTATCGGATATGTAGGAAGCACTGCGCTTGTTGAAATCGGAGACGAATTTCACCTTCATTTCGCGATGAAAAAAGACGGCGAATATGTGAACCCGCTTCATTACGTGGAATATTAATTTAAAATGAAAAAATAAATTCGGACGTTTAAAATTCGTCTGAAAAACAAAAAATAATTAAATTTTTCTGCTCCGCCGCAGAACTGCTTGTTTCAAAACGGAAAACTCACCCTTGAACGAATAAAATTTGTTCAAGGGTGAGTTTTTATTGCGAATTATTCTTTTTCGCGTATAACAACGCTTTTGTTGTACGCCGTTGAAGTTAAGCCTATATATGATTTCCCGGGATTTATCCGCAAATCCGAATTATTCAGTTCCCTGAGCTGCACTGTGCTTTGACGGGTATCTTTGTGCCATTTTATGATTTTATACTTTCCGTCTGAAATATAAAAACCGTAGCCGTCCCCTGTGAAAAAGCAGTCGAGATAACCGTTTGTATGTCCTGTCGCCTTGTATTCGACGAAAAGGATTATAACGTTTTCAAATGCAAGCTGAGTGCCGTTGCCGCCGTCTGTGTGCGGCGCGCCGAATTGAGAACGGTAATATTTTTTATCTGTTTCATTGTA
Organism: Holotrichia oblita; assembly: GCA_023690525.1. Classification (NCBI taxonomy): domain Eukaryota; kingdom Metazoa; phylum Arthropoda; class Insecta; order Coleoptera; family Scarabaeidae; genus Holotrichia; species Holotrichia oblita. The sequence continues at coordinate 14,649 of JALQSN010000452.1, read as the reverse complement.
TCTGAATTCGGGTTTGAAGCTTGTGGAAAAGGGAACGCATACATAATTGGCGGCTTTTCCGGTTATATTCGTGAAAGTGTCGTAAAAATTGAAAGTGCCTTTATACTCGGCGTTGTGCTTAGTCCGGTAATTCATATCGGAAATGCCGATTGCGATTCCTTCTCCCGTCGCCATAAGGGTATGCTCCAGCGCCATTGTTTTCCTGCGTTCGGAGTCCCTGTAAAAAGTCTTGGGAAAACTCATGTTAACCCCGTCGAGACGGTCGATTTTGCGTTCATATAATATATCGTACGCCGCGTCCGTCCCTCCGGCGTGCACATATATCGCGTCGTGGATTTGTGTGAGGTCTATATAATAATCCCTCGAAGAGCGGATTGATCCGAAAACCGGCACATCTTTGTAATCATGCAGAACCATAAGCAAACGCGTCTGCCCGCCTTCGACAAGACATTCGTATAAAATATCGGCGTACGAAACGCCGACTGTCGGCATTGCGGGTTTGATGTTGTTTATCATCACGGAGATGGGACGCACAGACTGTTCTTCTTTTGTACATTCAACCCCGGTTAGGTAATCGTAATATTTGACTTCTTTTTTTGTTGATTCGTCTGCTTTTGTTGTAGCCGAGGGCTTTTTTTCTGTAGTAGTTTCGCTATTCTCCGTACTTTCGTCGCTGTCTGACGGAGAGGGTATTGCGGGATCGTTTTCGCTTATATTTTGAGATGGATCGGATGATAGTTCTTCTTCCGGTTCTGTCGTGATTTCGTTGTCCGTGGGAACATTATCTTTTTTACATGAAGCGTTCAGCAATAACGCGCCGATCATTAACAGGATAAATATTAATATTTTTGGTTTAGAAAGCATATATTCTCCATTAAAAGTTAATTAAAATATCCGTCCAGTTTGAGAACAGACCGTATTTTTACAAGATACAGCAATATAATTTTCGACATACATATATCATATAACAAAAACACGATATTTGCAACTAAAAACACAAAAAATTTAATATTAAACATCGAAATTTCTTCCGAAATAAAATATTTCGAGAAAAATAAGGCTATAAAAAGGCACAAATTAAACGCGCTGAATTTCAAAACCCACGCTACCGCCGGATGGCGGCGTTCAAAAGCCGCTTTGAGCATAGGATAAAATCCTGCGAAAGCGAAAAATAGAAATGCAGGAAGTTTGTTCGGGAGGAGCAGGATTGAAGATACAGACGTGACTGCGTAGATTAAAAAGGGGAAATAACCCCCGATTTCGATCACGGCGATCACGACGACAAACCCTGCGAGCGCCGCGCACGACAAGTCAAGGACTTCAATAAAAGAGCCGAGCAGGAGGATTATAAAAGCTGCGGCGGCAAGTATGGCGGAAAGAGTTAATTTTTTTATTCCGTTTTTGTTTGCCTTATTCTTATTCATATATATTTTCCCTTTGCTTTTATAATTTTAAGGACACTATATACCGTATCCGCTTTCAGCCAACGTATTAATCAGCAGCATTTTATCAGATCGCCGCCCAGACATTCGCAGAGGCAATCGGCGCAGATAAGCCCCGTGCATACATCGCATCCCGAACATCCGGCGTTTTGATTCCCATCCGTGTTGTGCCTCCCCGAATTGAACCTGTTCGACGTATTTCTTGTCGAATAAAGAGCGTCGCGGTATTCGGCGTTTTGCGGATCCATATTGCAAGCGGTTTGGAAATGTTTCTGCGCGTCGAAAAACCAGCCTCTTTTGGTGAGAATGACGCCTTTTAAGTAATACCATTCAGCGTCGCGTTCATTGGCGTGAACCCGGTTGAGAATGATTTCCGCTTCTGAGTAGCGGCTTTCATTGATGAGTTCTCGTACCCGGTAGCTGTCGTTTTGCGAACTGCCGCCGTATGTTCCGCTGTGATTGTAGCCGCCGGAAGCGGAATAGTCATCATTTTTACGGTTGTTTCTTTCCTTTTGTATCATGTCGTACGCTTCGTTTATCTGTTTCATTTTTTCGTTCGCGAGATCGGACAGAGGATTATCTTTGAAATTGTCGGGATGATACTTTTTGGCAAGCTCGCGGTATGCGTGCTTTACTTCATCATCATTTGCCGTTCTGTCTATTCCGAGTACTTCATATGGATTCATTGCCATAAAATTACCTCCCATAAGTATTTTATATGTTAATAATCAAATTCTAACCCAAGCAGTTCCGAAAAAATCAGCTACTTTGTTAATGATTTAATTTTTTATACATCGGAGTATGTCATTAACTCAATCATTGTTTTTTGATCCCGTCCAAATTTTTCACTACTTTTTGCTGAATATGCGAGAATCCGAGACGCGTAATGTTTTCGACGATCGGTTTTATTGTGTTACCTTCCAAAAACATCATCGCTTTATCTATTTCATTTAAACTAAGGTCAAGCGAAACCAATAAGTTATCTTTATCCGCGATAAGTTCAGGTTTGTTTTTATAGAGCTTTGAAAAAATATTATATTCGCCTTTTTTTATATCCTTATCATAATCGTCCAGCGCGTCGATGATATACAGCCAGCGTCCAGCGTTCTGTCCGATCACATTGGCGACTGCGGCTTTATCTTCGTCTTCTATACCGAATGAACTTATATTTGCGAGAATTTTACCGGAAGCGGAAGCGAGCGAATCCAATGTTGCTTCCGGATCGGATTCTCGTTCCGAAAGCAGATCCAATGGGTTGCGCACGGCATCTTCAAGCCCTTTATATAATTTTTCCGCTTTCTTTTTTCCGTGGCTGAGAAATGGAAGGTACAGACGGTATAAAAAACGCTTGAAAATATTTTTTGTATCCTTTACATTATCTATACATTTATAATATGCGAGCAGCGCGGCGACTGAGGCTGAGTAGCGCATTGTTTTGTCTGAAATCATAAGCGTTCTCTTTTTATAAGGTTTTATTTTGCACCTGAACGGTTTGATTTGCATTTCTTCACCCGTAAGGAGCATTCGGAGAAGTACAAGAAAAACAATGTCGTAATTCAGAGAAAGTCTTGACGCATACGATATATTTTTACCCATGGATACGCAAAGACCGCAGTATGCCGCCTTATACAGTTCATATTCCCTGACTTTGAGTTCAGGCGCAAACGGTTTTATATAACCAAACAAATCCAAACTCCGGAAATTTAAAATTAATGTCTTTATATCTATAAACTATTATAATGCTTTTTTATAATATTTTTATGCCTCATGTATAGCTATTCTGTTAATATTTATTAAATAAAAAAGCAGCCGTATATTAAATTATACGGCTGCTTATATAATTTTTGTCAGCGAATAAACGTCCGAACTTTTTTATGCTCCAATGAAAGCCTCAAAATCAATTGATTTCAAAGCTTCTAAAATAGCTCCAAAATCAGCGGCTTTTAAAGCTTTGATTATAGCTTCAAAATTAATGCCTTTCATGACTTCGGCGAGTTCTTCAAAATCAATGGCTTTCACTGCTTCTGCGAGAGCTTCGAGATCGGCTGTTTTTATGGCTTCTGCGAGAGCCTTGAGTTCATTGACTCCAATTGTTTTAACAGGAGTTTCAACCGGGATGTCGAGAACTGGCTGTACATACTTTCCGGTCATCGCGTCGCGATAAAGTTTCGATATTTCAATATGTCCGAATCTGTTGGGGTGGATGTCGTACAGTCTTCTTGTAAGGTCAAAGCCAGTCAGATTCCTGTCAGCTTCGGCAAATGCGGAAGCTACGTCCACTACTCTGTACGCGTCGTCCTGCGCGCCGGCGATAATGACTGTGTTAAGTGCGTCGAGGATTTGGTCGATTTTGCCATAGATTGAAGATGCGGTTTCAACCGGATTATATACCGTGCTTACATATATAACCGCTTCGGGAGCAAGCTCCTTGATTTGTTCTATGATTTGCGAAAGTTCAATTGCGAACTCTTCAACCGCACCCCCAATGATAGCCATGTTTTGTTCATTCATTTCGCGGTCTAAAGCCTTTTCAAGGGCTTCAATAGAAACGGACGCATAATTTGAACCGGTAAGGTCAAATTGGAAATTTGAAGTCGGATTCGTATTGAAATAGAAATTACCGAGTGCCGGACTCTCTGCGTCCAGATAATAATTTCGATTTACCATTGCGCTGGTAGACCATATGTAGCTCAAAAACGGTGCGAGTATATTATTGCCGCCTATGCTCAAGGTAACGGCGTCCGCGTCTTTAACAGCGGCTTGACCTTTTTCGGTTGCGAGGAGTTCAAGGATATCGGAGGATTTCGATCCGCTTTGCGCGAGATTTATCATTTCATTCTTTATACCCTGGGAAGCGAGAAGCGCGGATAATTGGGAAATATATCCTTGATCTTCGCTTATTCCGTAGTGAGCGGGGATAGAATCGCCGAGAGAAACGATTTTATGTTCTTTATCCAAATCGTCTGTCAATTCTTTGTAAATAACAGGGATTTTTCCGGTACGGATGAATTCAAAAGCGTTAAAGTTTATTCCGCCTGTTGGGAATAAAGCTTTGATAACATATGTCCCTGCCGGGAGTTCCAAGCTTCCGACCGATATTTTGCTGTAAGTCTGCCAGCCATTATTCGACGACTGGGCTGAACCTACTAAATTGCCGTTGCAATAAACTTCAACTGCGCCCGCCGAATCCGATCCGGATGCGACCCAGGCGTCAATCTGGTAAACGCCGCTCTTGGCGACGTTGATTGTGTACTGTACCCATTCGTCGGCAGCCGTCCATCCGATATTGCCGGTATTCTTGCCTTCAACGCCTTCCATACCTACGTAGCTGTCTCCGCAGAACTCGGTTTGAACTTTTTCCGCGGTTCTGACGTTGTGAGATCCGTCTTCAGCGTTTGACTCGTAATATTCCCCGGAATCGAAATTTGTCGCTTCGACGACTGTCAAGCCTTCGCCGATTTCAATGGCTGTTTCTTCCCCGCAGAGAACGAACATAGACAACTGGATCAGATTTCTGTCCTGACCTTCGGCGGATCCTGCTTCATCAGCGTTGAGTTTATAATATTTATAAGCGGTTTTGTTCTCAGGCAGATCAATAGTGAAGTATTTGAAATTCACGTTTTTAACGTCTTCTTCTTTGCCGGTGTATATTACCGTCCATTTGCTTCCGTCGTTTGAGCCTGATAATGTCCAGCCGTCGCCCATACGGCGGGGGGACTGTTCATTGTCGTTCGCGGTGCGGAGCAGTATGCGTTCAGCTACAACAGCTCTGTTATATTTCCATTCAGCGAAATAAGGCAGTTGATCCGTGCAATATTTTGCATCTTCGTTAGCATAATCAAAGAGGTTTGCCGAACCTTCTGTTCCAAAGCCTTCGCCCCCGGTTATGTATTCAGGCGACGTCAAAATATTTTTGCCGCCCGCGGCTGCTTCGAGAGTATCAGACGCTTCCGATTCCGCGCTTACCATCACAGGGACGAACAGGGAAAAGGAAAGGGCGATCAACAACATAACAGCTAATGACTTAACTTTAAAAGATCTCATGTACATATTCTCCTTAATAAAAAATATTATTGTTCCAATTGTACCACATATTTACTTAATTGTAAAGAGTATTTCAAAAATATTTGTCGTATATTTGCGCGTTTTGTTAATCTATTATGGCAATTTTCCCCATGTCGGGGGTGTGGGGAGCTTTTTCCATATTTTTATAGCCCGCCAAAACCGCGATTCCGAATTGATATTCCGGCGGAAATCCAAGGCGCGTTTTGAATTCGCCGGCTTTGCTTCCTGAAAAGGCAAGACCGGCAAGACCGCAGATAAGAGTTCCCAGCCCGAGAGATTCCGCCGCGAGGGTGATATTCTGACAGATAATCCCGCAGTCAAGCTGCGTTCCTCCGGCTATCGGGACAATAAACATGAGAGGCGCGTTATAAAAGAGCTTGCCTCCGCGTTCCATTATCCTGTTATATCCGGATTTATCCTCGGCGGATTTCAATGCGTTCATTCCTTCAGCTTCCATTTCGTCGATCAGCATTCTGTTTTTGACGGCAATACATCGCCACGGCTGCCTGTCCATTGCGCTCGGGGCCGCGACGGCCGCTTTGGCTATCAGTCCGATATCCGTATCGCCGGGCATTTCGTCCGTAAAACTGCGGCAGGAATAACGGTTGAATATTATGTTCAATGTTTCGTTCAATTGCAATATAGTTACCTCCTTTTTATTAGTAAAGAAATTTCGTTTACTAAATTATAATAAAACTTCAAAAAAATTACAATAGCTTTGGTATAAATATTTTAAATTTGCAATTATGTACAAAATAAAGTATAATTATTGTGATATTTATAAAAACAAATCGGAGTTTAAAATGTTTAAATTAAAAGATCGAAGTATTGAGTTTACGGAACAGGAAAAGATAAAAGAAATCCTCTCGCGGATATACGCATCCGACAGCTACGCGGAGGACGCGAAACGCGGAATAGGCGAACTGCGCGAAAAAATGTTTCACCGCGCGATAAAATATTACAGCGAACCTGATGAACAATACCACGAAGCCGCTGCGGGTCAATATGTCGCTGACATAATGCGGGACGGCGAAGTAGTTGAAATCCAGACGGGGAGTTTCCGCCCGATGTATGAAAAAAATAAATTTTACGCGGCAAATCCGGATATAAAGAGCGTAGCCATTGTCTATCCGATAAGGAGCGTCCGCCATTTGTGCTGGGTTGACAAAGATACCGGAGAAATGTCAAAAAGCACGCGCTCGCCTAAGTTCAACGACATATACGGCATTTATAATGAAATATATTACCTTAAAGACTTTCTCGCTAACGATAAGTTCACGCTGAAAATAATTCTGACAGAAGTCACTGAAATAAAATACCTTGACGGCTGGAGCAAAAATAAAAAATCGGGAGCTACAAAGATAGACGCGATACCCATATCGATCATAAAAACGCTGACTCTGAACGGACTGGAAAGCTATAAGGAACTTTTCCCCCGCGAAATAACCGAAATACCGCAGTTCACAGCGAAAGATCTTTCGCATTATTCCCAGGTTTCGGGTAAGCCGCTTTACTCTTTTTTAAAAGTGATGAGGGATATTGGCGTGGTAAAAAAAGAAGGAAAAACGGGCAGAAACGATATTTATAAATTTAAAGTATAAAAATTGTTGTGGCAAGAATAAAATTTCCGCATATTATTAATTAAACTAAATAATAATAACGGGGGGAGCGGGGGATTTATGAGAAGATGGAGCAGATTGCTGGGAGTGGCGATTTTATGCTTCGGATTCGGGATACTGATCGCTTTTTTTCTTCCTTTCAGCGTTCTGATCGTAATAGAAGCAATAGTAATAATACTTGCGGGCATTTTATTTCTCAACTGCTGGTGAAGAGTTGTATATAAAATTATATTAACACAAAAAGGACGGGTACATATAATATATTGAGATGAAAAAATAAGGAGGCTTAATAAATCCATGACTGTTGTGGTTGTAAAATCGCCTAAATTTCTTAAACCCATACTTAAACGCATATTTAAAATAAAATAAAGGCAAATTAAGACATATTATATAAGCTTACATCCTGACATATACGCATCCGTTCCGGAAAATTTTTATTCCGGGACGGATGTTTTATATAAATTTGTAATATTATCCGGCTCTTTTCAATATAATATAATAATTTATTATATGTGGGAGTGTATATTTGAATATGGAAAATAAATACGAAATGAATAAAACCATTAAATCCAATGAAAAACATGAGTTCAAGTTCGACAGGGAAACAGCAGCCGACGTCGTCATCCCCGATTACTGCGACGACATAAACCGCATTATACGGGTAGACGCAAAGCCTATTGTCAAAAATAAGTATCAGTCTGGCGGGTCGGTAAAAATCAACGGTATCCTCGCGGTAACCGTCTTATATGTGTCGGAACCGATGAAACAGCTTAAAAGCATATCTTTCACAAACGAGTTTGATTACGACCTCCATATCGACGATTCGGCGGAAGACTGCGACCTCGCGGTCAACGTCGTAGTCACGGAACTTAACTGCCGCCTTCTGAATCCCCGCAAGCTTTCGGCGCGCATACAGACTTTCGTCATGGTATGTCTCTATCCCCGCTGTTCGGAAGACGAATTCTACCACGAAAATGAGTATGAAAGCGGCGAAATCGAAAAACTTGACGAATACAGCCAACATATGCTCGCAAGGGTAGGGGAAGGCGAAATAAAAATCGAAGAAAACTTAACTGTTCAAGATGAAAGCGCAATCGGCGAGATAATCTACGCCGACGTAAACATCACAGTGGACGACATCAAACCCATATACAACAAAGCTGTAGTAAAGTTTACGGCGGATATAAAATGCCTGTACAATACGGCTGGTGAAAAAACGGAGTATAAAACCGTAACCAAGAAAGCCCTTTCAACCGTTATTGTGGACTTAAACGACGCGGATGAAAAGTTTGAATGCGTCGCGAAAATGTGGCTGAGTTCATTAAAGACTGATGTGGACGTCGATTCGTACGGCGAAAATAAAATTATAAACGTGGAATTTGTGGTTCAGGCGGAAGTCAAAGCGTTTAAGAATATGGAAAAGCCGGTGATCGTGGACGCTTATTCGCCGAAATATGAGAATGCGAGCCAGAATTCAAGCGTCATGATAAGCAAATTCAAAAGCGTCGTAAAAGAAAAGTTTGAAGTGGAGGACAGCGTAGCGCTTGAAGACGCGGGAACCCATTCCGTCATAGATACGGCGGGAATAGTAATGGTAAACGAAATTGCGATAAACAATTCCACGCTCACTGTTTCAAGCAACGCGGAAATATCCGTTATAGCGATGAGCGCGGACGGCGAAATGCAGAACCTTGACTGCACGATCCCTCTCAGGAACGATATAAACCTTCAGGAAACTATGACCGGCGGGAACTGCGAGATACAGGCGAACATATGCGAAATGAACGCGTTTATAGACTCCAACAAGCTGACCGTAAGGCTTAACGTCGCGTACGAATGTGTGATATCGCAGCAGGAAGAAGTTCGTTTTATCAAAACCCTTGTCGTGGACGACGAAAAAATCAAAAGCGTCAAAAAAGATATACAGATGGTTCTCTACTATCCGGCGAAAAACGAAAACCTCTGGAACATAGCGAAGAAATACAACACTTCCATGACGAAACTTGCGAAGTACAACAAATGCGAAAGCAATAACATAGGCGACAAAAAAATAATAGTTATACCTGTATAAAATTAAACATCAGGGGCGGACGCGGAATCCGCCCCTGATCCTTGTGCGTAAAACCGTGCTTTTTTGTATATTTCTGTTCAACCCGCTTGAATATAATGTAAAAAATATTGACAGTAAGGAAAAAGTTATATATAATATGAATTAACCGTTATATTATGTATGAAAGTAAGGGGGAAATATGAAGAAAGTATTAATTATTTCGCTGTGTATGTTGATGTTCATTGTTCCCGGTTTGTCGTCATGCGGGGACAAAACCGACAGCGGAAATCAAAATGGCGGAATTTCGGCGGACACTCCGGAGGAAACGACGGGCGATCCTAACTCCCGCGAAAATATCAGCGACGATCTTGAACCCGCTGACTTTAACGAGTACAATTTCAGAATATATACATATGATCAGAACGCGAAATATGTGTTGGCGGAAGAAGAGGGCGGGGAAGTCATCAGCGATTCCATCTACAATTCCAACCGCGAGGTTGAGGCGAGGTTCAATATCAAAATAACCGAAGTAAATTCCGGAGGCACCGACGTAACGCATGTTGACAACATAAAAAAACTTATAAAAACAGGCGACGATGTCTTTGATATCGCGTTCGGTCACGACAGCCTGCTGGGTTCGGCTTCGCTGGAAGGCTATTTCTATAATGTATGCGATGTGCCGAATATAAATCTTTCCAAGCCGTGGTGGCCTGAGCATACTGTCAGCTCCCTCAGCATAAATAATCAGATGTACGTGTTCTCCAACGCGATTTCATACCTCGGAATGCAATGGACCCGCGTTTTGTTTATCAACAAGGATAAAGCGAAAGATAACGGCATAGAAATTCCCTATCAGGAAGTTTTTAACGGAACATGGACCGTTGACAGGATGATAGAGCTTACAAAAGACGCTTATAACGATGTGAACGGGGACGGTAAAAAGGATAAAAACGACTTTTACGGCTACGCTTATTCCGGCGCGTTCTATTGCTCCGTCGAACCGTTCAGAATCGAACCGATAGTAAAAGATTCGGAAACAGTCCTGAAACTTAACGTGGATAATGACCGCACGCTTACAGCCATAGATAAAATGTACTCCCTGCTTTTCGGCTCGAGCGGCGCGTATTATGACAGCGATTACGAATCGAAAAACAGTATGTTCATGGCAAACAACGCGTTGTTTATATATACGGAACTTGGACAAGCTGTTGATAAATTCAGGTTTACCGATGTAAACTACGGCATACTTCCAATGGGCAAGCTTGACGAAAATCAGGATAAATATTACGCCGGCTATACGGACAAATTGTTTGTTATTCCGAATAATCCGCCTGATATATCGCGCACCGGAACAATAGTTGAAGCAATGAGCGCGCTCGGATACAAGAAAGTTTTCCCTGCTTATTATGAAACCGCTTTGAAAAACAAATATTTGCAGGATGAAGAGTCGATTGAAGTCCTCGACATGATAAACGCGTCAAGAGTTCTCGATTTCGGGTATATTTACGGATGCAAATACAGCAGTATGTTTACCGATCTTTTCGGAGGGGCGAAGCCTGATACAAACTTTGCATCATATTATGAAAAATCTGTCGTGGCAGAGCAGAAAAAGCTTGATAAGCTCATTGCGGCGTTTGAAAAAATGCAAGAATAAAAATAAAAATGTACCGGTATAAATTATGCCGGTACATTTTTATTTTATTTACGCAAGTTCCCGCTTTAAAAATTTTCCTGTATAAGATTCTTCGACTCCGGCGACTTGTTCCGGCGTACCCTGCGCGACTACATATCCGCCGCCCTGACCGCCTTCGGGTCCCATGTCGATTATATAATCGCAGCATTTTATAACGTCCATGTTATGTTCGATGATGATGACGCTGTGACCTTTATCCACAAGCTTGTTTATGGAAAGCAGAAGTCTTTCGATATCAGAAATGTGAAGCCCTGTCGTTGGTTCGTCGAGAATGTAGAGGTTGTGACTTCCCCTCTTTATCTTCGCAAGTTCATATGAAAGCTTGATCCTCTGCGCTTCGCCGCCGGACAGCGTTGTGGAACTCTGACCGAGCGTGAGATAGCCGAGACCGAGTTCGTACATGATTCCAAGCTTGTGTTTGAGATATTTTTCTTCCTCAAAAAATTTCAACGCTTCCTCAACTGTCATTTCAAGCACCTGACCGATATTTTTACCTTTATATGTAACTTCAAGCCCTTCCTGTGAAAATCTCATTCCCTTGCAAACCGGACAAATGGTTTCTATATCCGCCATGAACTGTAAATTTGTCGTTATGATACCGTCGCCAGTGCAGTGTTCGCATCTTGTGCCGTTGGCGTGCGTAAGGCTAAAATCTATCGGCTTATATCCGCGCGCTGCCGCGTCGGGCACATAAGCGAATAAACTGCGGATGCGGTCGAAAATCCCGACATATGTTGCGGGGTTCGATTTGCTGTTTCTTCCGATCGCCGACTGGTCTATGTTTATTACATTATTTATCGTTTCATGTCCGAACATATGCTCGTGTTTGCCGGGGACGATTCTCGCTCCCTTTTTTACTATTTCCATCTGCTTGAACAATGTATCTTTGATTAAAGTTGATTTCCCCGAACCGGAAACGCCCGTCACGCAAAGGAATACGCCGAGGGGGATCTCTATGTCAAGACTTTTAAGATTGTTTTCGCAGGCGCCCTGAATGGTTATACATTCTTCTTTAGGCGTGCGGCGTTTCTTCGGCACTTCAATCTTGCGTTTGCCGGACATATACGCGCCCGTGACAGAATCTTTCTTTTTCATCAGTTGTTCTTTTGTTCCGGTAGACAAGATATTCCCGCCGTGAATCCCCGCGCCCGGCCCGACTTCTATGAGATAGTCTGCGTTGCGCATGGTTTCGAGGTCGTGTTCGACTACTATAACAGTATTTCCTATCGAGCACAGGCGTTTCATTATATCTATGACTTTTCCCGTATCGCGCGCGTGAAGCCCGATGCTCGGCTCGTCCATTACGTACAGCATCCCCGTCAGTTCGCTGCTTATCTGAGTAGACATCTTTATCCTCTGCATTTCGCCGCCGGATATTGTATCGCTCCGCCGTCCGAGATTCAGATAATACAGCCCTATATCAATCAACAACTGTATTCTCGCGGTTACTTCGATAGTTATACTCTTCGCGACGTCCTGAACAGTTTCTTCATAGTTAACAGAATTCAAAAAATCTACGAGGTCGGGGAACTGCATCCGCGACAAATCATCAATATTTTTCCCCGCTATCGTTACTTCGAGGCGCGACCTTTTAAGTCTTGCGCCTTTGCAGTCCGGGCAGGTGTTCTCAATCATTACCTCTTTTACAAATCCCGGTTCAATCGCCTCTGTTCCCGTTGTGCGGTGCACATATCCCCAATACCAGCTTTCAATATCGCGGACGATACCGCGGTACGCGAATTCGCGACCCACGACCCAGTTGCGCCGTTTCGCGAACGGCGGCTGTACCATTTTTATATTTTCGCCCTTCGATCCGTAGAAGATTATATCCCGCGCTTCCTGCGGCAGTTCATTGAACGGCGTGTTCAGGCTGAATCCAAAATGCTCCGCGACGCTGTAAATAATAGCGGCTCTGTACGAATCCTTTGACGAGATGTTGAAAACCATAGATTTTAACGCTCCCCTGAGTATACTCTTCTCCGGAGCGACAACCAAGAATCTCGGTTCTACGACGTGCGACATTCCGATGCCGGAACAAGTCCCGCACGCGCTTGGGGCTACATTCGGGGAAAAGTGGAACGCCTGAAGCTCATACAGCGTGTAATGGTGGGCGGGGCAGGCAATGCGGTCATAAAAATCAGAAGGGCATTCTCCTTCTACTATCTCGCAACGGAGGAAAATATCTTCTTGAAGCGAAATCATTGCCGCGTCGATCGTTTTCGCGATCTGTATGTACATTCCGTTGTTGACGGTGAAGCGGTCGATTATCACTTCCATTTTATAATCCGTCTCTTCGTCAATCTCGCCTTTTTCGGACAGTTCAACAAGTCTGCCGTCAAGCAGGACTTTGTTGTATCCGCGTTTGCGAATACTGTCGAAGAGAAAATTATAACTCTGCCCGTGAACTTTTTCGATGGGGGCGCGCAGTTCCACTACAGTTCCCGTAGGGAGCGACGCTATGTGTTCCGCGATTTTACCGGCGCTTACAGGTTTAAGCGCACAATCGCATACAGGGCACTTTCCGACTCCCGCAGTCGCAAAAAGCAGACGCAGGTAGTCCTGTATATCCGTAACCGTTCCAACTGTGGATCTCGGGTTCGCGTTGCCTTTCTTCTGTTCTATCGCGATGACCGGGGACAATCCGCGCACAAAATCAACCTTCGGTTTCTTTACCTGATTGATAAAGTTTTTAGTGAAGTTGGAAAGCGAATTCAGAAAGCGGCGCTGAGCCTCGCCGTACACTACGTCGAATGCAAGGGAAGACTTCCCCGATCCCGACACTCCCGTAATAACAGTCAGCTTATCCCTCGGAATCTCAACGTCCACATTCTTTAAATTATTCTGCTTTGCGCCGATGACTTCAATGGTATCTCTCGCCATAAAATTTTCTCCTTAATTTTAATTCATATTCCGGTAAACATAACATAAGCTACTTCCTCGACCAATTTTTTTCCCTTCGGGGTGATGCGTATAGTCTCGCTCACTTTGTCGATCTTGCCGATCCTTGCCAGAAAGTCGAATATATGAGTAATGGCGTGGGAATCAAGACCGAACTTTTTCGTGAGCATCGTGACCGTCTTAACTTCCCCGTCGGACATATAGCGTTCCGCCGGCGCAAAAAGATAATCGGCGTGTTCCTCGAGGAATCCGTAAATCATGCCAAGCAATCCCCGTATATGTTCTTCCGTCATTCTTCCCGACAGGGGAGCTTCATAGAACGGGCGTATAAAATCAGGGTCTATCTCCATCATTTGAAGAACCGATTCGCGGGAAGGCGATATTCCGAGAGAGATCAACTTCATGTTAGCTAATTGATTTGCCGCAAAGACTACGTAAAGCTGTGCGTAGAGCGGATCTTCCTTGACGGTGAGCCATTTCTCGATTTTTTCCGCTACGCCGATCAAAAAATTAGACTCGACGAAAAATGACAACTCCATATCGTCGGCTCCGATCTTTTTAAAATCTTCGAGAGCTTCATTTAAGCTGTCATCTGTGGTGTATAAAAATTTGCCTCTTGAAATCATAGAGTGAGTAATTCCGCCGCCTTTGCTGCTGCCGAGCATTTTCTTAAACTTAGTTCGCGTTGTGAGCCCTACATTAATAATAATATCGTCCTCGTCGATTGCGTAACTGTACGTTGTGATTTCCTGATCACGGATGATAACTGTCATATCGACGTCGCTTTTGTCCCAGACTTTGTCGTAAGCAAGGCTTCCCGCCAGGAAAACCGCGATCACGTTCGGATCGTTTTTAACTTTGTCCGTGAAACTTTCGACCGCC
>JALQSN010000451.1:0-41164 GCA_023690525.1 Holotrichia oblita | reverse complement strand
ATAGAAATACTAGTTGACCCCACCCAAACTCTTCGAGTTTTGGTCTAAGTTGATCCATCCCAAGTATTCGAATTTAGACTGAACTCTTCCGGCCCACCGACCAGCATTTCCGCTAATCTTAACCCGCTCCACAACTTTTAAGCGTCTTCAAGGCGCTAAGCAAATTCAGAAACCAGCGCCACCTCTAAAATTATTTTTATAACAGTAGCCCTGAGTACCTACAATAATATACACGAAACATGCGTGCAGAATATGTTCGGACATAATAACTTTTAAGTGTGTTAAACACTACTCGGCCTACGGCCTCGATACTTATTTTATATTTTGTCGATTTTTTTCACGAACCATTTTAATAAATGTCAATGGCGTTCTATGTAGAAACGCTATTTACTTTACACACTGTAAAGTATGACCGTTTCATTACCAGTTACCCTGTATGTTGGTTGACCAATTTTTTAAGTGTTAAAAATTATTTGGGAAACGCCTCTTTTTATCCCATCGTACTTACTCTTATTATTTGAAAATAAACTAGTTGACCCCACCCAAACTCTTCGAGTTTGGTCTAAGCTGACCCATCCCAAGTATTCGAATTTAGACTGAACTCTTCCGGCCCACCGACCAGCATTTCCGCTAATCTTAACCCGACAGAATATGTCGAGAAGTGTCCCAGCTAATGAACTACTAAAATGAAAAAAAAAATTGTTATACGAATTGAGCAGTATGAAAGCAATGTGCATACTTATTTTATTTTTAATCGATTTTTTTCACGGACTATTTCAATAAATCAATGGCATTCTATGTAGAAACGCTCTTTATTTTACATAACTGTAAAGTATGGTCGCTTCATTAGCAGTTACCCTGTATACTTGCTGAATTATGAATTTAAGTCATCATTCTACGATTTATACATTTTATCAAACAGAGTATTGACAAATGTGTTTATCAATATTTTTAATATCGTTGGGAAGAAATTAAATTTTCCCAGTAGTAATATGAAAAGAACTAATAAACTCTATAACCTTCTAAGTGTAAAAGTCCGTCTTGACAGTTCAAATTTTGATCGCAGACGCGCTAACGTCAACGATTTATTATGAGAGCCGCCTAATGATTTTTGCTATAGTTATTAAAGATGGTATTTTGTACGTATTTTAACGTATTTAATTTTTAAATATATTTTTTTGGTAATAAGTAAATGACGTCATGTACTATTTTTTCCATTATTTTACGTAATGAGGTTTTGACGATTACAATTTGACTTTTCACGTTTCGCGTTAGATGTATTTTTTCAACTATTTTTATTAATAATAACGGAATATATTATTTATAGGTAAAATGTGTATCTATTAGTATATTGACAAATGTTTTTAACATGACGTATATACTTATATTTTTGAAGAGATAACATGTGTTCAGAAATACCATAATATTCAAATTGCGCGCTTGATACCTTGCACTAAACATATATACGTCAGATATGCTGCCATCTATTAAGATACAATTAAGTTATTTGGTAAAGTGCAGTTATATCTACGATTATTTAATTAATCTCAATATTATATGTATATATTATCTTAATGACAATCACAAAATGTTTTACCGAAAAATCAACAACTCATGATCTCGATGTAAACGCAGAATAAAAAGTCCGTGGTATTGACAGTTCAAATTTTATTATTTAAATATATTTTTTTCGTAATAAATAAAAGTAAATTTATTTCTTTATTTATTTTACGTAATGAAGTTATGAACGCTTATAATTCGATATTTCTTTCAAGTTTTTTATTTAATAATAACGGAATATATTATTTATAGATGAAATGTGTATCTAATAGAATATTGACAATTGTGTTTATCATGACATATATATCTGTATATTTAGAGAGGCAGCATGTTTTAAGTTATTTCATAATATTCAAATCGCGCGCCTGCTATATTTGTCTTGTCGCAGTGTTCTAAATAGTTTAAAAGAAAAAATCACTAACGTCCTTGATTAGGTATATTAAAAAGCTGTCGGATTACGTATTACAGTAACAAATAAGTCCTTACGGGTAACTGTATAGGTGTTAATGTACAAATATTAAATAAATCTCGTAATTTTTAGAAGAGAGGAAATTTGTTAGGAATTTCAATGTTTACCTGTCAAAGTCGTTGACTGGATCTTTTTTTTTTTTTTTTTTTTTTTTTTTTTTTTTTGCTGGACGTAGCGGGATCGTATACTACTCGTCATGATAAAGAGAAAACTTCATATGAACATATGACCTAAAGGTCTTAACTTTTGAGATACAGGGTGATAAAGTTTTCGAAAATAAATAGTTTTTTATTAATTCCTGTAATACCACTTTAGATATTTTAATGAAACGTGGTATACGTGTAGTATGTATCAAGAGGCATTATTGAGTGTTCCCCATTTTTTTTTAATTCCACCAGTGGCGTTCGTACGGAATTTCAGCTACCTACTTTGACAGACGTTTAGGTCACACGTTCATATATAAGTTTATATAAGTTTCCTTTTTAAAATACATCATAAAATCGTTCCCTAAAATATTGACATTCAATTTCCCCTGTACATTGTATTAAACAAGAAATAAGAATGTATACAAATAAGACTTTTTGGCTCTTTCGAAAATATGTAGATATATACTTAGTATAATCTCGATAATACACTGACATACAGATAATTAAACTATTCTTACTTGTTTCATATTTTTAAATTACTTTTAGACATGGAGAGATGTTTGTAATTATTACTACTTGTGGTATTTATTGAACCACAAAATAAGAAACGATTTTTAGTATAAATAATAACGTTTTTCCAATCGGACAATTGTAAAAAATTGGAAATTCTTTAACGCATTTAATGATTCATCGTGTTTTTTAATTATTATTTCTTGTGTTTCGTCGCCGTTGAAATGAAGACTTCTTTATTTTATATATTATTCTTTTCAATCATTAATAAAAAAAAACAAAAAACCAAAGAAAAAAGCCATAGTATCCCTCGTCGAGATTTGAACGCCGTACCTCTAGCGCCGTGGGCCACCGTCCGTTCCGATGCGCCACAGGAGCTCGTAAATTCGAGATATCATATTCTCATATAGAAATATCTAGTACCTATCTGTTTTGAGGAATTTTGGCGACGTTTATCAAAAAATAAGCGGTTTAGAAAGGCGTTGGAACTTTGAAATTTTGGAAATCGTCATTATAAATACGGCCGGTTCGGCGGTCACGTCTGGGAAAGCGTCGTCTTATTGGGCGTCGGCGCCCCGACGCTGTATTTTTTAGTTTTAATCGGAAAAAATTTTTTCCCCAAAATAACCAAGTACTCGTCGAGGAGAATATGTTCGGACATGAATAGTTTTGGCGTAGCGTTAACCGTTCGGGAGATATAAGCGCTCAAAGTCCGCTCTAACGCGAATTTTTAATTCGTTTGCTAATCTTACAGGATTCGGACGTTGGTCTGCGGCGAAACCTAGACAATTTTTATAGAAAAATCCTTTCCCCGTCGATCGGCACCCCCTTTTCGAGTTTAGTCCTTCCGTAAGGTCGCAGGAGGGAGCCCATTTACCTCTGCGACAGCTATTATTATAGTAAAGAGCGGAATATGGCCGACTTTGATTGAATAAAACCCGCTATACAGGCACTTTCCAAAATGAATGTCCATATTTCAGGGAACGATTTTTTTTTTTTTTTTTGCTGGACGTAGCGGGATCGTATATTAGTCGTCATGATAAAAAGAAAACTTCATATGAACATATGACCTAAAGGTCTTAGCTTTTGAGATACAGGGTGATAAAGTTTTCGAAAATAAATAGTTTTTTTTTTTGCTGAGGTAGCGGGACCGTATACTACTCGTCATGTTAAAGAGAAAACTTCATATGAACATATGACCTAAAGGTCTTAACTTTTGAGATACAGGGTGATAAAGTTTTCGAAAATAAATAGTTTTTTATTAATTCCTGTAATACCACTTTAGATATTTTAATGAAACGTGGTATACGTGTAGTATGTATCAAGAGGCATTATTGAGTGTTCCCCATTTTTTTTTAATTCCACCAGTGGCGTTCGTACGGAATTTCAGCTACCTACTTTGACAGACGTTTAGGTCACACGTTCATATATAAGTTTATATAAGTTTCCTTTTTAAAATACATCATAAAATCGTTCCCTAAAATATTGACATTCAATTTCCCCTGACATTGTTGATACAAATAAGAATGTATACACATAAGACTTTTTGGCTCTTTCGAAAATATGTAGATATATACTTAGTATAATCTCGATAATACACTGACATACAGATAATTAAACTATTCTTACTTGTTTCATATTTTTAAATTACTTTTAGACATGGAGAGATGTTTGTAATTATTACTACTTGTGTTATTTATTGAACCACAAAATAAGAAACGATTTTTAGTATAAATAATAACGTTTTTCCAATCGGACAATTGTAAAAAATTGGAAATTCTTTAACGCATTTAATGATTCATCGTGTTTTTTAATTATTATTTCTTGTGTTTCGTCGCCGTTGAAATGAAGACTTCTTTATTTTATATATTATTCTTTTCAATCATTAATAAAAAAAAACAAAAAACCAAAGAAAAAAGCCATAGTATCCCTCGTCGAGATTTGAACGCCGTACCTCTAGCGCCGTGGGCCACCGTCCGTTCCGATGCGCCACAGGAGCTCGTAAATTCGAGATATCATATTCTCATATAGAAATATCTAGTACCTATCTGTTTTGAGGAATTTTGGCGACGTTTATCAAAAAATAAGCGGTTTAGAAAGGCGTTGGAACTTTGAAATTTTGGAAATCGTCATTATAAATACGGCCGGTTCGGCGGTCACGTCTGGGAAAGCGTCGTCTTATTGGGCGTCGGCGCCCCGACGCTGTATTTTTTAGTTTTAATCGGAAAAAATTTTTTCCCCAAAATAACCAAGTACTCGTCGAGGAGAATATGTTCGGACATGAATAGTTTTGGCGTAGCGTTAACCGTTCGGGAGATATAAGCGCTCAAAGTCCGCTCTAACGCGAATTTTTAATTCGTATGCTAATCTTACAGGATTCGGACGTTGGTCTGCGGCGAAACCTAATAATTTTTATAGAAAAATCCTTTCCCCGTCGATCGGCACCCCCTTTTCGAGTTTAGTCCTTCCGTAAGGTCGCAGGAGGGATGCCCATTTACCTCTGCGACAGCTATTATTATAGTAAAGAGCGGAATATGGCCGACTTTGATTGAATAAAACCCGCTATACAGGCACTTTCCAAAATGAATGTCCATATTTCAGGGAACGATTTTTTTTTTTTTTTTTGCTGGACGTAGCGGGATCGTATATTAGTCGTCATGATAAAAAGAAAACTTCATATGAACATATGACCTAAAGGTCTTAGCTTTTGAGATACAGGGTGATAAAGTTTTCGAAAATAAATAGTTTTTTTTTTTGCTGAGGTAGCGGGACCGTATACTACTCGTCATGTTAAAGAGAAAACTTCATATGAACATATGACCTAAAGGTCTTAACTTTTGAGATACAGGGTGATAAAGTTTTCGAAAATAAATAGTTTTTTATTAATTCCTGTAATACCACTTTAGATATTTTAATGAAACGTGGTATACGTGTAGTATGTATCAAGAGGCATTATTGAGTGTTCCCCATTTTTTTTAATTCCACCAGTGGCGTTCGTACGGAATTTCAGCTACCTACTTTGACAGACGTTTAGGTCACACGTTCATATATAAGTTTATATAAGTTTCCTTTTTAAAATACATCATAAAATCGTTCCCTAAAATATTGACATTCAATTTCCCCTTTGTAAACGGAGAAAACTTTGATAAAAAATATTAGATATTACTTAGTAGAAATAAATAATAGAATGTATACAGATAATTAAACTATTTTACTTGTTTCAAAATAAATTACTTTTAGACATGGAGAGATGTTTGTAATTATTAACTTGTGGTATGTATAACCACATAAGAAACGATTTTTAGTATAAATAATAACGTTTTTCCAAAACAATTGTAGATATTGGAAATTCTTAACGTATTTAATGATTCATCGTGTAATATTATTTCTGTGTTTCGTCGCCGTTAAATGAAGACTTTCTTTATTTTATATATTATTTTTTCAATCATTAATACCAGTGGCGTTCGTACGTCGAATTTCGCCGTAGCTTACCTACTTTGACAGACGTTTAGGTCACACGTTCATATGAAGTTCTTGTTTTTATATATAATTCGTTTAATTTTTAAAATTACATTGACAGAAAAAATAAATACGGCCGGTTCCCTCTGGGAAAGATTCGTCTATTTCGTCGGCGCCCCGACGCTGTATTGTATACAAATAAGACTTTTTAGCTCTTTCGAAAATATGTAGATATATACTTAGTATAATCTCGATAATACACTGACATACAGATAATTAAACTATTCTTACTTGTTTCATATTTTTAAATTACTTTTAGACATGGAGAGATGTTTGTAATTATTACTACTTGTGGTATTTATTGAACCACAAAATAAGAAACGATTTTTAGTATAAATAATAACGTTTTTCCAATCGGACAATTGTAAAAAATTGGAAATTCTTTAACGCATTTAATGATTCATCGTGTTTTTAATTATTATTTCTTAGCGGGATGTTTTAGTCGCCGTTGAAATGAAGACTTCTTTAACATATATATTATTCTTTTGAATACATTAATAAAAAAAAACAAAAAACCAAAGAAAAAAGCCATAGTATCCCTCGTCGAGATTTGAACGCCGTATCTAGCGCCGTGGGCCACCGTCCGTTCCGATGCGCCACAGGAGCTCGTAAATTCGAGATATCATATTCTCATATAGAAATATCTAGTACCTATCTGTTTTGAGGAATTTTGGCGACGTTTATCAAAAAATAAGCGGTTTAGAAAGGCGTTGGAACTTTGAAATTTTGGAAATCGTCATTATAAATACGGCCGGTTCGGCGGTCACGTCTGGGAAAGCGTCGTCTTATTGGGCGTCGGCGCCCCGACGCTGTATTTTTTAGTTTTAATCGGAAAAAATTTTTTCCCAAAATAACCAAGTACTCGTCGAGGAGAATATGTTCGGACATGAATAGTTTTGGCGTAGCGTTAACCGTTCGGGAGATATAAGCGCTCAAAGTCCGCTCCAACGGAATTTTAATTCGTTTGCTTTAATCTTACAGGATTATTACGTTGTGTCTGCGGCGAAACCTAGACAGTTTATTAGAAAAATCCTTTTCCCGTCGATCGGCACCCCCTTTTCGAGTTTAGTCCTTTCGTAAGGTCCTCAGGAGGGAGCCCCGTTTACCTCTGCGACAGCTATTATTATAGTAAAGAGCGGAATATGGCCGACTTTGATTGAATAAAACCCGCTATACAGGCACTTTGAAAATGAATCGTCCATATTTCGGCGGTCAGGGAACGATTTTTTTTTTTTTTTTTTTCGCTGAAAATAACCAAGTATCGTCGATAGAATATGTTCGTCATGAATAGTTTTGAAAACTTCATATGAACATATGAGCCTAAAGGTCTTAGCTTTTGAGATACAGGATGATAAAGTTGGTTGCGGCGAAACCTAAATAGTTTTTTTTGGACGTCGCACCCCCGTTTAGTTTAGTCTTCGTAAGGTTAAGGAGGGACTTTACCTCTGCGACACATATTATAGTAAAGAGCGGAATAACTTTGATTGAATAAAACCCGATATACAGGCACTTTCCAAAATGAATGTCCATATTTCAGTTTTTTTTTTTTTTTTTGCTGGACGTAGCGGGATCGTATATTAGTCGTCATGATAAAAAGAAAACTTCATATGAACATATGACCTAAAGGTCTTAGCTTTTGAGATACAGGGTGATAAAGTTTTCGAAAATAAATAGTTTTTTTTTTTTGCTGGACGTAGCGGGACCGTATACTACTCGTCATGTTAAAGAGAAAACTTCATATGAACATATGACCTAAAGGTCTTAACTTTTGAGATACAGGGTGATAAAGTTTTCGAAAATAAATAGTTTTTTATTAATTCCTGTAATACCACTTTAGATATTTTAATGAAACGTGGTATACGTGTAGTATGTATCAAGAGGCATTATTGAGTGTTCCCCATTTTTTTTAATTCCACCAGTGGCGTTCGTACGGAATTTCAGCTACCTACTTTGACAGACGTTTAGGTCACACGTTCATATATAAGTTTATATAAGTTTCCTTTTTAAAATACATCATAAAATCGTTCCCTAAAATATTGACATTCAATTTCCCCTGAATGTATACAAATAAGACTTTTTAGCTCTTTCGAAAATATGTAGATATATACTTAGTATAATCTCGATAATACACTGACATACAGATAATTAAACTATTCTTACTTGTTTCATATTTTTAAATTACTTTTAGACATGGAGAGATGTTTGTAATTATTACTACTTGTGGTATTTATTGAACCACAAAATAAGAAACGATTTTTAGTATAAATAATAACGTTTTTCCAATCGGACAATTGTAAAAAATTGGAAATTCTTTAACGCATTTAATGATTCATCGTGTTTTTTTAATTATTATTTCTTGTGTTTCGTCGCCGTTGAAATGAAGACTTCTTTATTTTATATATTATTCTTTTCAATCATTAATAAAAAAAAACAAAAAACCAAAGAAAAAAGCCATAGTATCCCTCGTCGAGATTTGAACGCCGTACCTCTAGCGCCGTGGGCCACCGTCCGTTCCGATGCGCCACAGGAGCTCGTAAATTCGAGATATCATATTCTCATATAGAAATATCTAGTACCTATCTGTTTTGAGGAATTTTGGCGACGTTTATCAAAAAATAAGCGGTTTAGAAAGGCGTTGGAACTTTGAAATTTTGGAAATCGTCATTATAAATACGGCCGGTTCGGCGGTCACGTCTGGGAAAGCGTCGTCTTATTGGGCGTCGGCGCCCCGACGCTGTATTTTTTAGTTTTAATCGGAAAAAATTTTTTTCCCCAAAATAACCAAGTACTCGTCGAGGAGAATATGTTCGGACATGAATAGTTTTGGCGTAGCGTTAACCGTTCGGGAGATATAAGCGCTCAAAGTCCGCTCCAACGCGAATTTTTAATTCGTTTGCTAATCTTACAGGATTCGGACGTTGGTCTGCGGCGAAACCTAGACAGTTGATTAGAAAAATCCTTTTCCCGTCGATCGGCACCCCCTTTTCGAGTTTAGTCCTTTCGTAAGGTCTCAGGAGGGAGCCCCGTTTACCTCTGCGACAGCTATTATTATAGTAAAGAGCGGAATATGGCCGACTTTGATTGAATAAAACCCGCTATACAGGCACTTTCCAAAATGAATGTCCATATTTCAGGGAACGATTTTTTTTTTTTTTTTGCTGACGTAGCGGGATCGTATATTAGTCGTCATGATAAAAAGAAAACTTCATATGAACATATGACCTAAAGGTCTTAGCTTTTGAGATACGGGTGATAAAGTTTTCGAAAATAAATAGTCGACGTCATGATAAATGAAAAAGAAAACTTCATATGAACATATGACCTAAAGGTCTTAACTTTTGAGATACAGGGTGATAAAGTTTTCGAAAATAAATAGTTTTTTTTTTTAGCTGTAGCGTCATGATAGACTTCATATGTATGACGGTCTTAGCGAGATACACGAAAATATAGTTTTTTTTCTACGTCGGGACCGTATACTACTCGTCATGTTAAGAGAAAACTTCATATGAACATATGACCTAAAGGTCTTAACTTTTGAGATACAGGGTGATAAAGTTTTCGAAAATAAATAGTTTTTTATTAATTCCTGTAATACCACTTTAGATATTTTAATGAAACGTGGTATACGTGTAGTATGTATCAAGAGGCATTATTGAGTGTTCCCCATTTTTTTTTAATTCCACCAGTGGCGTTCGTACGGAATTTCAGCTACCTACTTTGACAGACGTTTAGGTCACACGTTCATATATAAGTTTATATAAGTTTCCTTTTTAAAATACATCATAAAATCGTTCCCTAAAATATTGACATTCAATTTCCCTGAATGTATACAAATAAGACTTTTTAGCTCTTTCGAAAATATGTAGATATATACTTAGTATAATCTCGATAATACACTGACATACAGATAATTAAACTATTCTTACTTGTTTCATATTTTTAAATTACTTTTAGACATGGAGAGATGTTTGTAATTATTACTACTTGTGGTATTTATTGAACCACAAAATAAGAAACGATTTTTAGTATAAATAATAACGTTTTT
This sequence comes from Holotrichia oblita, assembly GCA_023690525.1. NCBI lineage: Eukaryota > Metazoa > Arthropoda > Insecta > Coleoptera > Scarabaeidae > Holotrichia > Holotrichia oblita. The sequence goes on along the minus strand of JALQSN010000451.1, from coordinate 30,915 downwards.
CCAATCGGACAATTGTAAAAAATTGGAAATTCTTTAACGCATTTAATGATTCATCGTGTTTTTTTAATTATTATTTCTTGTGTTTCGTCGCCGTTGAAATGAAGACTTCTTTATTTTATATATTATTCTTTTCAATCATTAATAAAAAAAAACAAAAAACCAAAGAAAAAAGCCATAGTATCCCTCGTCGAGATTTGAACGCCGTACCTCTAGCGCCGTGGGCCACCGTCCGTTCCGATGCGCCACAGGAGCTCGTAAATTCGAGATATCATATTCTCATATAGAAATATCTAGTACCTATCTGTTTTGAGGAATTTTGGCGACGTTTATCAAAAAATAAGCGGTTTAGAAAGGCGTTGGAACTTTGAAATTTTGGAAATCGTCATTATAAATACGGCCGGTTCGGCGGTCACGTCTGGGAAAGCGTCGTCTTATTGGGCGTCGGCGCCCCGACGCTGTATTTTTTAGTTTTAATCGGAAAAAAATTTTTTTCCCCAAAATAACCAAGTACTCGTCGAGGAGAATATGTTCGGACATGAATAGTTTTGGCGTAGCGTTAACCGTTCGGGAGATATAAGCGCTCAAAGTCCGCTCCAACGCGAATTTTTAATTCGTTTGCTAATCTTACAGGATTCGGACGTTGGTCTGCGGCGAAACCTAGACAGTTGATTAGAAAAATCCTTTTCCCGTCGATCGGCACCCCCTTTTCGAGTTTAGTCCTTTCGTAAGGTCTCAGGAGGGAGCCCCGTTTACCTCTGCGACAGCTATTATTATAGTAAAGAGCGGAATATGGCCGACTTTGATTGAATAAAACCCGCTATACAGGCACTTTCCAAAATGAATGTCCATATTTCAGGGAACGATTTTTTTTTTTTTTTGCTGACGTAGCGGGATCGTATATTAGTCGTCATGATAAAAGAAAACTTCATATGAACATATGACCTAAAGGTCTTAGCTTTTGAGATACAGGGTGATAAAGTTTTCGAAAATAAATAGTTTTTTTTTTGCTGACGTCGGGATCGATAAATAAAAGAAAACTTCATATGAACATATGACCTAAAGGTCTTAACTTTTGAGATACAGGGTGATAAAGTTTTCGAAAATAAATAGTTTTTTTTTTTGCTGGACGTAGCGGGATCGTATATTAGTCGTCATGATAAAAAGAAAACTTCATATGAACATATGACCTAAAGGTCTTAGCTTTTGAGATACAGGGTGATAAAGTTTTCGAAAATAAATAGTTTTTTTTTTTGCTGGAAACCGTATACTACTCGTCATGTTATTCATATGAACATATGACCTAAAGGTCTTAACTTTTGAGATACAGGGTGATAAAGTTTTCGAAAATAAATAGTTTTTTATTAATTCCTGTAATACCACTTTAGATATTTTAATGAAACGTGGTATACGTGTAGTATGTATCAAGAGGCATTATTGAGTGTTCCCCATTTTTTTTTAATTCCACCAGTGGCGTTCGTACGGAATTTCAGCTACCTACTTTGACAGACGTTTAGGTCACACGTTCATATATAAGTTTATATAAGTTTCCTTTTTAAAATACATCATAAAATCGTTCCCTAAAATATTGACATTCAATTTCCCCTGAATGTATACAAATAAGACTTTTTAGCTCTTTCGAAAATATGTAGATATATACTTAGTATAATCTCGATAATACACTGACATACAGATAATTAAACTATTCTTACTTGTTTCATATTTTTAAATTACTTTTAGACATGGAGAGATGTTTGTAATTATTACTACTTGTGGTATTTATTGAACCACAAAATAAGAAACGATTTTTAGTATAAATAATAACGTTTTTCCAATCGGACAATTGTAAAAAATTGGAAATTCTTTAACGCATTTAATGATTCATCGTGTTTTTTTAATTATTATTTCTTGTGTTTCGTCGCCGTTGAAATGAAGACTTCTTTATTTTATATATTATTCTTTTCAATCATTAATAAAAAAAAACAAAAAACCAAAGAAAAAAGCCATAGTATCCCTCGTCGAGATTTGAACGCCGTACCTCTAGCGCCGTGGGCCACCGTCCGTTCCGATGCGCCACAGGAGCTCGTAAATTCGAGATATCATATTCTCATATAGAAATATCTAGTACCTATCTGTTTTGAGGAATTTTGGCGACGTTTATCAAAAAATAAGCGGTTTAGAAAGGCGTTGGAACTTTGAAATTTTGGAAATCGTCATTATAAATACGGCCGGTTCGGCGGTCACGTCTGGGAAAGCGTCGTCTTATTGGGCGTCGGCGCCCCGACGCTGTATTTTTTAGTTTTAATCGGAAAAAATTTTTTCCCCAAAATAACCAAGTACTCGTCGAGGAGAATATGTTCGGACATGAATAGTTTTGGCGTAGCGTTAACCGTTCGGGAGATATAAGCGCTCAAAGTCCGCTCCAACGCGAATTTTTAATTCGTTTGCTAATCTTACAGGATTCGGACGTTGGTCTGCGGCGAAACCTAGACAGTTGATTAGAAAAATCCTTTTCCCGTCGATCGGCACCCCCTTTTCGAGTTTAGTCCTTTCGTAAGGTCTCAGGAGGGAGCCCGTTTACCTCTGCGACAGCTATTATTATAGTAAAGAGCGGAATATGGCCGACTTTGATTGAATAAAACCCGCTATACAGGCACTTTCCAAAATGAATGTCCATATTTCAGGGAACGATTTTTTTTTTTTTTTTTGCTGGACGTAGCGGGATCGTATATTAGTCGTCATGATAAAAGAAAACTTCATATGAACATATGACCTAAAGGTCTTACTTTTGAGATACAGGGTGATAAAGTTTTCGAAAATAAATAGTTTTTTTTGCTGGACGTAAATAAGATGAAACTTCATATGAACATATGACCTAAAGGTCTTAACTTTTGAGATACAGGGTGATAAAGTTTTCGAAAATAAATAGTTTTTTTTTTGGACGTATATATTGAGACTTCATATGAACATATGACCTAAAGGTCTTAGCTTTTGAGATACAGGGTGATAAAGTTTTCGAAAATAAATAGTTTTTTTTTTTGCTGGACGTCGCAGGACCGTATACTACTCGTCATGTTAAAGAGAAAACTTCATATGAACATATGACCTAAAGGTCTTAACTTTTGAGATACAGGGTGATAAAGTTTTCGAAAATAAATAGTTTTTTATTAATTCCTGTAATACCACTTTAGATATTTTAATGAAACGTGGTATACGTGTAGTATGTATCAAGAGGCATTATTGAGTGTTCCCCATTTTTTTTAATTCCACCAGTGGCGTTCGTACGGAATTTCAGCTACCTACTTTGACAGACGTTTAGGTCACACGTTCATATATAAGTTTATATAAGTTTCCTTTTTAAAATACATCATAAAATCGTTCCCTAAAATATTGACATTCAATTTCCCCTGAATGTATACAAATAAGACTTTTTAGCTCTTTCGAAAATATGTAGATATATACTTAGTATAATCTCGATAATACACTGACATACAGATAATTAAACTATTCTTACTTGTTTCATATTTTTAAATTACTTTTAGACATGGAGAGATGTTTGTAATTATTACTACTTGTGGTATTTATTGAACCACAAAATAAGAAACGATTTTTAGTATAAATAATAACGTTTTTCCAATCGGACAATTGTAAAAAATTGGAAATTCTTTAACGCATTTAATGATTCATCGTGTTTTTTTAATTATTATTTCTTGTGTTTCGTCGCCGTTGAAATGAAGACTTCTTTATTTTATATATTATTCTTTTCAATCATTAATAAAAAAAAACAAAAAACCAAAGAAAAAAGCCATAGTATCCCTCGTCGAGATTTGAACGCCGTACCTCTAGCGCCGTGGGCCACCGTCCGTTCCGATGCGCCACAGGAGCTCGTAAATTCGAGATATCATATTCTCATATAGAAATATCTAGTACCTATCTGTTTTGAGGAATTTTGGCGACGTTTATCAAAAAATAAGCGGTTTAGAAAGGCGTTGGAACTTTGAAATTTTGGAAATCGTCATTATAAATACGGCCGGTTCGGCGGTCACGTCTGGGAAAGCGTCGTCTTATTGGGCGTCGGCGCCCCGACGCTGTATTTTTTAGTTTTAATCGGAAAAAATTTTTTCCCCAAAATAACCAAGTACTCGTCGAGGAGAATATGTTCGGACATGAATAGTTTTGGCGTAGCGTTAACCGTTCGGGAGATATAAGCGCTCAAAGTCCGCTCCAACGCGAATTTTTAATTCGTTTGCTAATCTTACAGGATTCGGACGTTGGTCTGCGGCGAAACCTAGACAGTTGATTAGAAAAATCCTTTTCCCGTCGATCGGCACCCCCTTTTCGAGTTTAGTCCTTTCGTAAGGTCTCAGGAGGGAGCCCCGTTTACCTCTGCGACAGCTATTATTATAGTAAAGAGCGGAATATGGCCGACTTTGATTGAATAAAACCCGCTATACAGGCACTTTCCAAAATGAATGTCCATATTTCAGGGAACGATTTTTTTTTTTTTTTTGCTGGACGTAGCGGGATCGTATATTAGTCGTCATGATAAAAAGAAAACTTCATATGAACATATGACCTAAAGGTCTTAACTTTTGAGATACAGGGTGATAAAGTTTTCGAAAATAAATAGTTTTTTTTCGTCATGATGAAAAAGAAAACTTCATATGAACCTATCATACAGATACGATATGACCTAAAGATGTAAACTTCATATGAACATATGACCTAAAGGTCTTAGCTTTTGAGATACAGGGTGATAAAGTTTTCGAAAATAAATAGTTTTTTTTTTTTGCTGGACGTCGCGGGACCGTATACTACTCGTCATGTTAAAGAGAAAACTTCATATGAACATATGACCTAAAGGTCTTAACTTTTGAGATACAGGGTGATAAAGTTTTCGAAAATAAATAGTTTTTTATTAATTCCTGTAATACCACTTTAGATATTTTAATGAAACGTGGTATACGTGTAGTATGTATCAAGAGGCATTATTGAGTGTTCCCCATTTTTTTTTAATTCCACCAGTGGCGTTCGTACGGAATTTCAGCTACCTACTTTGACAGACGTTTAGGTCACACGTTCATATATAAGTTTATATAAGTTTCCTTTTTAAAATACATCATAAAATCGTTCCCTAAAATATTGACATTCAATTTCCCCTGAATGTATACAAATAAGACTTTTTAGCTCTTTCGAAAATATGTAGATATATACTTAGTATAATCTCGATAATACACTGACATACAGATAATTAAACTATTCTTACTTGTTTCATATTTTTAAATTACTTTTAGACATGGAGAGATGTTTGTAATTATTACTACTTGTGGTATTTATTGAACCACAAAATAAGAAACGATTTTTAGTATAAATAATAACGTTTTTCCAATCGGACAATTGTAAAAAATTGGAAATTCTTTAACGCATTTAATGATTCATCGTGTTTTTTTAATTATTATTTCTTGTGTTTCGTCGCCGTTGAAATGAAGACTTCTTTATTTTATATATTATTCTTTTCAATCATTAATAAAAAAAAACAAAAAACCAAAGAAAAAAGCCATAGTATCCCTCGTCGAGATTTGAACGCCGTACCTCTAGCGCCGTGGGCCACCGTCCGTTCCGATGCGCCACAGGAGCTCGTAAATTCGAGATATCATATTCTCATATAGAAATATCTAGTACCTATCTGTTTTGAGGAATTTTGGCGACGTTTATCAAAAAATAAGCGGTTTAGAAAGGCGTTGGAACTTTGAAATTTTGGAAATCGTCATTATAAATACGGCCGGTTCGGCGGTCACGTCTGGGAAAGCGTCGTCTTATTGGGCGTCGGCGCCCCGACGCTGTATTTTTTAGTTTTAATCGGAAAAAATTTTTTCCCCAAAATAACCAAGTACTCGTCGAGGAGAATATGTTCGGACATGAATAGTTTTGGCGTAGCGTTAACCGTTCGGGAGATATAAGCGCTCAAAGTCCGCTCCAACGCGAATTTTTAATTCGTTTGCTAATCTTACAGGATTCGGACGTTGGTCTGCGGCGAAACCTAGACAGTTGATTAGAAAAATCCTTTTCCCGTCGATCGGCACCCCCTTTTCGAGTTTAGTCCTTTCGTAAGGTCTCAGGAGGGAGCCCCGTTTACCTCTGCGACAGCTATTATTATAGTAAAGAGCGGAATATGGCCGACTTTGATTGAATAAAACCCGCTATACAGGCACTTTCCAAAATGAATGTCCATATTTCAGGGAACGATTTTTTTTTTTTTTTTGCTGGACGTAGCGGGATCGTATATTAGTCGTCATGATAAAAAGAAAACTTCATATGAACATATGACCTAAAGGTCTTAACTTTTGAGATACAGGGTGATAAAGTTTTCGAAAATAAATAGTTTTTTTTTTGCTGGACGTAGATCGTATAGGATAAAGAGAAAACTTCATATGAACATATGACCTTCGAGATACAGGGTGATAAAGTTTTCGAAAATAAATAGTTTTTTTTTTGCTGGACGTATAAGGACTTCGAACATATGACTATCTTACTAGTACAGTGATAAAGTTTTCGAAATAAATAGTTCTGGACGTCAACCGTATACTACTCGTCATGTTAAAGAGAAAACTTCATATGAACATATGACCTAAAGGTCTTAACTTTTGAGATACAGGGTGATAAAGTTTTCGAAAATAAATAGTTTTTTATTAATTCCTGTAATACCACTTTAGATATTTTAATGAAACGTGGTATACGTGTAGTATGTATCAAGAGGCATTATTGAGTGTTCCCCATTTTTTTTTAATTCCACCAGTGGCGTTCGTACGGAATTTCAGCTACCTACTTTGACAGACGTTTAGGTCACACGTTCATATATAAGTTTATATAAGTTTCCTTTTTAAAATACATCATAAAATCGTTCCCTAAAATATTGACATTCAATTTCCCCTGAATGTATACAAATAAGACTTTTTAGCTCTTTCGAAAATATGTAGATATATACTTAGTATAATCTCGATAATACACTGACATACAGATAATTAAACTATTCTTACTTGTTTCATATTTTTAAATTACTTTTAGACATGGAGAGATGTTTGTAATTATTACTACTTGTGGTATTTATTGAACCACAAAATAAGAAACGATTTTTAGTATAAATAATAACGTTTTTCCAATCGGACAATTGTAAAAAATTGGAAATTCTTTAACGCATTTAATGATTCATCGTGTTTTTTTAATTATTATTTCTTGTGTTTCGTCGCCGTTGAAATGAAGACTTCTTTATTTTATATATTATTCTTTTCAATCATTAATAAAAAAAAACAAAAAACCAAAGAAAAAAGCCATAGTATCCCTCGTCGAGATTTGAACGCCGTACCTCTAGCGCCGTGGGCCACCGTCCGTTCCGATGCGCCACAGGAGCTCGTAAATTCGAGATATCATATTCTCATATAGAAATATCTAGTACCTATCTGTTTTGAGGAATTTTGGCGACGTTTATCAAAAAATAAGCGGTTTAGAAAGGCGTTGGAACTTTGAAATTTTGGAAATCGTCATTATAAATACGGCCGGTTCGGCGGTCACGTCTGGGAAAGCGTCGTCTTATTGGGCGTCGGCGCCCCGACGCTGTATTTTTTAGTTTTAATCGGAAAAAATTTTTTCCCCAAAATAACCAAGTACTCGTCGAGGAGAATATGTTCGGACATGAATAGTTTTGGCGTAGCGTTAACCGTTCGGGAGATATAAGCGCTCAAAGTCCGCTCCAACGCGAATTTTTAATTCGTTTGCTAATCTTACAGGATTCGGACGTTGGTCTGCGGCGAAACCTAGACAGTTGATTAGAAAAATCCTTTTCCCGTCGATCGGCACCCCCTTTTCGAGTTTAGTCCTTTCGTAAGGTCTCAGGAGGGAGCCCCGTTTACCTCTGCGACAGCTATTATTATAGTAAAGAGCGGAATATGGCCGACTTTGATTGAATAAAACCCGCTATACAGGCACTTTCCAAAATGAATGTCCATATTTCAGGGAACGATTTTTTTTTTTTTTTGCTGGACGTAGCGGGATCGTATATTAGTCGTCATGATAAAAAGAAAACTTCATATGAACATATGACCTAAAGGTCTTAACTTTTGAGATACAGGGTGATAAAGTTTTCGAAAATAAATAGTTTTTTTTTTGCTGGACGTAGCGGGATCGTATACTAGTCGTCATGATAAAAAGAAAACTTCATATGAACATATGACCTAAAGGTCTTAGCTTTTGAGATACAGGGTGATAAAGTTTTCGAAAATAAATAGTTTTTTTTTTTGCTGGACGTGGACGCGGGACCGTATACTACTCGTCATGTTAAAGAGAAAACTTCATATGAACATATGACCTAAAGGTCTTAACTTTTGAGATACAGGGTGATAAAGTTTTCGAAAATAAATAGTTTTTTATTAATTCCTGTAATACCACTTTAGATATTTTAATGAAACGTGGTATACGTGTAGTATGTATCAAGAGGCATTATTGAGTGTTCCCCATTTTTTTTTAATTCCACCAGTGGCGTTCGTACGGAATTTCAGCTACCTACTTTGACAGACGTTTAGGTCACACGTTCATATATAAGTTTATATAAGTTTCCTTTTTAAAATACATCATAAAATCGTTCCCTAAAATATTGACATTCAATTTCCCCTGAATGTATACAAATAAGACTTTTTAGCTCTTTCGAAAATATGTAGATATATACTTAGTATAATCTCGATAATACACTGACATACAGATAATTAAACTATTCTTACTTGTTTCATATTTTTAAATTACTTTTAGACATGGAGAGATGTTTGTAATTATTACTACTTGTGGTATTTATTGAACCACAAAATAAGAAACGATTTTTAGTATAAATAATAACGTTTTTCCAATCGGACAATTGTAAAAAATTGGAAATTCTTTAACGCATTTAATGATTCATCGTGTTTTTTTAATTATTATTTCTTGTGTTTCGTCGCCGTTGAAATGAAGACTTCTTTATTTTATATATTATTCTTTTCAATCATTAATAAAAAAAAACAAAAAACCAAAGAAAAAAGCCATAGTATCCCTCGTCGAGATTTGAACGCCGTACCTCTAGCGCCGTGGGCCACCGTCCGTTCCGATGCGCCACAGGAGCTCGTAAATTCGAGATATCATATTCTCATATAGAAATATCTAGTACCTATCTGTTTTGAGGAATTTTGGCGACGTTTATCAAAAAATAAGCGGTTTAGAAAGGCGTTGGAACTTTGAAATTTTGGAAATCGTCATTATAAATACGGCCGGTTCGGCGGTCACGTCTGGGAAAGCGTCGTCTTATTGGGCGTCGGCGCCCCGACGCTGTATTTTTTAGTTTTAATCGGAAAAAATTTTTTTCCCCAAAATAACCAAGTACTCGTCGAGGAGAATATGTTCGGACATGAATAGTTTTGGCGTAGCGTTAACCGTTCGGGAGATATAAGCGCTCAAAGTCCGCTCCAACGCGAATTTTTAATTCGTTTGCTAATCTTACAGGATTCGGACGTTGGTCTGCGGCGAAACCTAGACAGTTGATTAGAAAAATCCTTTTCCCGTCGATCGGCACCCCCTTTTCGAGTTTAGTCCTTTCGTAAGGTCTCAGGAGGGAGCCCCGTTTACCTCTGCGACAGCTATTATTATAGTAAAGAGCGGAATATGGCCGACTTTGATTGAATAAAACCCGCTATACAGGCACTTTCCAAAATGAATGTCCATATTTCAGGGAACGATTTTTTTTTTTTTTTTTGCTGGGTAGCGTCGTAGCGTCATGCTTCATATGCGTATATACTATAGTCGTCATGATATAAAAAAGAAAACTTCATATGAACATATGACCTAAAGGTCTTAACTTTTGAGATACAGGGTGATAAAGTTTTCGAAAATAAATAGTTTTTTTTTTGCTGGACGTAGCGGGATCGTATATTAGTCGTCATGATAAAAAGAAAACTTCATATGAACATATGACCTAAAGGTCTTAGCTTTTGAGATACAGGGTGATAAAGTTTTCGAAAATAAATAGTTTTTTTTTTTTTGCTGGACGTCGCAGGACCGTATACTACTCGTCATGTTAAAGAGAAAACTTCATATGAACATATGACCTAAAGGTCTTAACTTTTGAGATACAGGGTGATAAAGTTTTCGAAAATAAATAGTTTTTTATTAATTCCTGTAATACCACTTTAGATATTTTAATGAAACGTGGTATACGTGTAGTATGTATCAAGAGGCATTATTGAGTGTTCCCCATTTTTTTTTAATTCCACCAGTGGCGTTCGTACGGAATTTCAGCTACCTACTTTGACAGACGTTTAGGTCACACGTTCATATATAAGTTTATATAAGTTTCCTTTTTAAAATACATCATAAAATCGTTCCCTAAAATATTGACATTCAATTTCCCCTGAATGTATACAAATAAGACTTTTTAGCTCTTTCGAAAATATGTAGATATATACTTAGTATAATCTCGATAATACACTGACATACAGATAATTAAACTATTCTTACTTGTTTCATATTTTTAAATTACTTTTAGACATGGAGAGATGTTTGTAATTATTACTACTTGTGGTATTTATTGAACCACAAAATAAGAAACGATTTTTAGTATAAATAATAACGTTTTTCCAATCGGACAATTGTAAAAAATTGGAAATTCTTTAACGCATTTAATGATTCATCGTGTTTTTTTAATTATTATTTCTTGTGTTTCGTCGCCGTTGAAATGAAGACTTCTTTATTTTATATATTATTCTTTTCAATCATTAATAAAAAAAAACAAAAAACCAAAGAAAAAAGCCATAGTATCCCTCGTCGAGATTTGAACGCCGTACCTCTAGCGCCGTGGGCCACCGTCCGTTCCGATGCGCCACAGGAGCTCGTAAATTCGAGATATCATATTCTCATATAGAAATATCTAGTACCTATCTGTTTTGAGGAATTTTGGCGACGTTTATCAAAAAATAAGCGGTTTAGAAAGGCGTTGGAACTTTGAAATTTTGGAAATCGTCATTATAAATACGGCCGGTTCGGCGGTCACGTCTGGGAAAGCGTCGTCTTATTGGGCGTCGGCGCCCCGACGCTGTATTTTTTAGTTTTAATCGGAAAAAATTTTTTTCCCCAAAATAACCAAGTACTCGTCGAGGAGAATATGTTCGGACATGAATAGTTTTGGCGTAGCGTTAACCGTTCGGGAGATATAAGCGCTCAAAGTCCGCTCCAACGCGAATTTTTAATTCGTTTGCTAATCTTACAGGATTCGGACGTTGGTCTGCGGCGAAACCTAGACAGTTGATTAGAAAAATCCTTTTCCCGTCGATCGGCACCCCCTTTTCGAGTTTAGTCCTTTCGTAAGGTCTCAGGAGGGAGCCCCGTTTACCTCTGCGACAGCTATTATTATAGTAAAGAGCGGAATATGGCCGACTTTGATTGAATAAAACCCGCTATACAGGCACTTTCCAAAATGAATGTCCATATTTCATATTTCAGGGAACGATTTTTTTTTTTTTTTTTTTTTTTTTTGCTGGACGTAGCGGGATCGTATATTACTCGTCATGATAAAAAGAAAACTTCATATGAACATATGACCTAAAGGTCTTAACTTTTGAGATACAGGGTGATAAAGTTTTCGAAAATAAATAGTTTTTTTTTTGCTGGACGTAGCGGGATCGTATATTAGTCGTCATGATAAAAAGAAAACTTCATATGAACATATGACCTAAAGGTCTTAGCTTTTGAGATACAGGGTGATAAAGTTTTCGAAAATAAATAGTTTTTTTTTTTTGCTGGACGTCGCAGGACCGTATACTACTCGTCATGTTAAAGAGAAAACTTCATATGAACATATGACCTAAAGGTCTTAACTTTTGAGATACAGGGTGATAAAGTTTTCGAAAATAAATAGTTTTTTATTAATTCCTGTAATACCACTTTAGATATTTTAATGAAACGTGGTATACGTGTAGTATGTATCAAGAGGCATTATTGAGTGTTCCCCATTTTTTTTTAATTCCACCAGTGGCGTTCGTACGGAATTTCAGCTACCTACTTTGACAGACGTTTAGGTCACACGTTCATATATAAGTTTATATAAGTTTCCTTTTTAAAATACATCATAAAATCGTTCCCTAAAATATTGACATTCAATTTCCCTGAATGTATACAAATAAGACTTTTTAGCTCTTTCGAAAATATGTAGATATATACTTAGTATAATCTCGATAATACACTGACATACAGATAATTAAACTATTCTTACTTGTTTCATATTTTTAAATTACTTTTAGACATGGAGAGATGTTTGTAATTATTACTACTTGTGGTATTTATTGAACCACAAAATAAGAAACGATTTTTAGTATAAATAATAACGTTTTTCCAATCGGACAATTGTAAAAAATTGGAAATTCTTTAACGCATTTAATGATTCATCGTGTTTTTTTAATTATTATTTCTTGTGTTTCGTCGCCGTTGAAATGAAGACTTCTTTATTTTATATATTATTCTTTTCAATCATTAATAAAAAAAAACAAAAAACCAAAGAAAAAAGCCATAGTATCCCTCGTCGAGATTTGAACGCCGTACCTCTAGCGCCGTGGGCCACCGTCCGTTCCGATGCGCCACAGGAGCTCGTAAATTCGAGATATCATATTCTCATATAGAAATATCTAGTACCTATCTGTTTTGAGGAATTTTGGCGACGTTTATCAAAAAATAAGCGGTTTAGAAAGGCGTTGGAACTTTGAAATTTTGGAAATCGTCATTATAAATACGGCCGGTTCGGCGGTCACGTCTGGGAAAGCGTCGTCTTATTGGGCGTCGGCGCCCCGACGCTGTATTTTTTAGTTTTAATCGGAAAAAATTTTTTTCCCCAAAATAACCAAGTACTCGTCGAGGAGAATATGTTCGGACATGAATAGTTTTGGCGTAGCGTTAACCGTTCGGGAGATATAAGCGCTCAAAGTCCGCTCCAACGCGAATTTTTAATTCGTTTGCTAATCTTACAGGATTCGGACGTTGGTCTGCGGCGAAACCTAGACAGTTGATTAGAAAAATCCTTTTCCCGTCGATCGGCACCCCCTTTTCGAGTTTAGTCCTTTCGTAAGGTCTCAGGAGGGAGCCCCGTTTACCTCTGCGACAGCTATTATTATAGTAAAGAGCGGAATATGGCCGACTTTGATTGAATAAAACCCGCTATACAGGCACTTTCCAAAATGAATGTCCATATTTCAGGGAACGATTTTTTTTTTTTTTTTTGCTGGACGTAGCGGGATCGTATATTAGTCGTCATGATAAAAAGAAAACTTCATATGAACATATGACCTAAAGGTCTTAACTTTTGAGATACAGGGTGATAAAGTTTTCGAAAATAAATAGTTTTTTTTTTGCTGGACGTAGCGGTCATGAAAGAGAAAACTTCATATGAACATATGACCTAAAGGTCTTAACTTTTGAGATACAGGGTGATAAAGTTTTCGAAAATAAATAGTTTTTTTTTGAAAACTTCATATGAACATATGAACATATGACCTAAAGGTCTTAGCTTTTGAGATACAGGGTGATAAAGTTTTCGAAAATAAATAGTTTTTTTTTTTTTTGCTGGACGTCGCAGGACCGTATACTACTCGTCATGTTAAAGAGAAAACTTCATATGAACATATGACCTAAAGGTCTTAACTTTTGAGATACAGGGTGATAAAGTTTTCGAAAATAAATAGTTTTTTATTAATTCCTGTAATACCACTTTAGATATTTTAATGAAACGTGGTATACGTGTAGTATGTATCAAGAGGCATTATTGAGTGTTCCCCATTTTTTTTTAATTCCACCAGTGGCGTTCGTACGGAATTTCAGCTACCTACTTTGACAGACGTTTAGGTCACACGTTCATATATAAGTTTATATAAGTTTCCTTTTTAAAATACATCATAAAATCGTTCCCTAAAATATTGACATTCAATTTCCCCTGAATGTATACAAATAAGACTTTTTAGCTCTTTCGAAAATATGTAGATATATACTTAGTATAATCTCGATAATACACTGACATACAGATAATTAAACTATTCTTACTTGTTTCATATTTTTAAATTACTTTTAGACATGGAGAGATGTTTGTAATTATTACTACTTGTGGTATTTATTGAACCACAAAATAAGAAACGATTTTTAGTATAAATAATAACGTTTTTCCAATCGGACAATTGTAAAAAATTGGAAATTCTTTAACGCATTTAATGATTCATCGTGTTTTTTTAATTATTATTTCTTGTGTTTCGTCGCCGTTGAAATGAAGACTTCTTTATTTTATATATTATTCTTTTCAATCATTAATAAAAAAAAACAAAAAACCAAAGAAAAAGCCATAGTATCCCTCGTCGAGATTTGAACGCCGTACCTCTAGCGCCGTGGGCCACCGTTCCGTTCCGATGAAATATCGTACCTACAGGAGCTCGTAAATTCTTTGAAATTTTGGAAATCGTCATTATAAATACGGCCGGTTCGGCGGTCACGTCTGGGAAAGCGTCGTCTTATTGGGCGTCGGCGCCCCGACGCTGTATTTCACTACTTTGAATCGGAAAAATTTTTTTTCCCCAAAAACCAAGTACTCGTCGAGGAGAATATGTTTCGACATGAATAGTTTTGGCGTAGCGTTAACCGTTCGGGAGATATAAGCGCAAAGTCCGCTCCAACGAATTTTTAATTCGTTTGCTAATCTACAGGATTCGGACGTTGGTCTGCGGAAAACCTAGACAGTTGATAGAAAAATTTCCTTTTCCGATCGGCACTTTTTTCGAGTTTAGTCCTTTCCCAGTCTCGAGGAGGGATCGACAGGGCTAGAAGAGCGGGATGCCGACTTTGATTGAATTTCCAAATGAATGTCCATATTCAGACGAACGTTTTTTCTTTTTTTGCTGACGTAACGGGATCGTATATTAGTCGTCATGATAAAAAGAAAACTCATATGAACATATGACCTAAAGGTCTTTAGCTTTTGAGATACAGGCCAGTTGACGTCGCGGGATCGTATATTACTCGTCATGATAAAAAGAAAACTTCATATGAACATATGACCTAAAGGTCTTAACTTTTGGAGATAGGGTGTTAAGTTTTCGAAAATAAATAGTTTTTTTTTTGTTGGACGTAATGATCGTATATTAATCGTCATGATAAAAAAGAAACTTCATATGAACATATGACTAAAGTCTTAAATTTTGAGATAATAGGTGATAAAGTTTTCGAAAATAAATAGTTTTTTTTTTACAATTGTCCGATTGGAAAAACGTTATTATTTATACTAAAAATCGTTTCTTATTTTGTGGTTCAATAAATACCACAAGTAGTAATAATTACAAACATCTCTCCATGTCTAAAAGTAATTTAAAAATATGAAACAAGTAAGAATAGTTTAATTATCTGTATGTCAGTGTATTATCGAGATTATACTAAGTATATATCTACATATTTTCGAAAGAGCTAAAAAGTCTTATTTGTATACATTCAGGGGAAATTGAATGTCAATATTTTAGGGAACGATTTTATGATGTATTTTAAAAAGGAAACTTATATAAACTTATATATGAACGTGTGACCTAAACGTCTGTCAAAGTAGGTAGCTGAAATTCCGTACGAACGCCACTGGTGGAATTAAAAAAAATGGGGAACACTCAATAATGCCTCTTGATACATACTACACGTATACCACGTTTCATTAAAATATCTAAAGTGGTATTACAGGAATTAATAAAAAACTATTTATTTTCGAAAACTTTATCACCCTGTATCTCAAAAGTTAAGACCTTTAGGTCATATGTTCATATGAAGTTTTCTCTTTAACATGACGAGTAGTATACGGTCCTGCGACGTCCAGCAAAAAAAAAAACTATTTATTTTCGAAAACTTTATCACCCTGTATCTCAAAAGCTAAGACCTTTAGGTCATATGTTCATATGAAGTTTTCTTTTAACATGACGACTAATATACGGTCCCGCTACGTCCAGCAAAAAAAAAAACTATTTATTTTCGAAAACTTTATCACCCTGTATCTCAAAAGTTAAGACCTTTAGGTCATATGTTCATATGAAGTTTTCTCTTTAACATGACGAGTAGTATACGGTCCCGCTACGTCCAGCAAAAAAAAAACTATTTATTTTCGAAAACTTTATCACCCTGTATCTCAAAAGCTAAGACCTTTAGGTCATATGTTCATATGAAGTTTTCTTTTTATCATGACGACTAATATACGATCCCGCTACGTCCAGCAAAAAAAAAAAAAAAATCGTTCCCTGAAATATGGACATTCATTTTGGAAAGTGCCTGTATAGCGGGTTTTATTCAATCAAAGTCGGCCATATTCCGCTCTTTACTATAATAATAGCTGTCGCAGAGGTAAACGGGGCTCCCTCCTGAGACCTTACGAAAGGACTAAACTCGAAAAGGGGGTGCCGATCGACGGGAAAAGGATTTTTCTAATCAACTGTCTAGGTTTCGCCGCAGACCAACGTCCGAATCCTGTAAGATTAGCAAACGAATTAAAAATTCGCGTTGGAGCGGACTTTGAGCGCTTATATCTCCCGAACGGTTAACGCTACGCCAAAACTATTCATGTCCGAACATATTCTCCTCGACGAGTACTTGGTTATTTTGGGGAAAAAATTTTTTCCGATTAAAACTAAAAAATACAGCGTCGGGGCGCCGACGCCCAATAAGACGACGCTTTCCCAGACGTGACCGCCGAACCGGCCGTATTTATAATGACGATTTCCAAAATTTCAAAGTTCCAACGCCTTTCTAAACCGCTTATTTTTTGATAAACGTCGCCAAAATTCCTCAAAACAGATAGGTACTAGATATTTCTATATGAGAATATGATATCTCGAATTTACGAGCTCCTGTGGCGCATCGGAACGGACGGTGGCCCACGGCGCTAGAGGTACGGCGTTCAAATCTCGACGAGGGATACTATGGCTTTTTTCTTTGGTTTTTTGTTTTTTTTTATTAATGATTGAAAAGAATAATATATAAAATAAAGAAGTCTTCATTTCAACGGCGACGAAACACAAGAAATAATAATTAAAAAAACACGATGAATCATTAAATGCGTTAAAGAATTTCCAATTTTTTACAATTGTCCGATTGGAAAAACGTTATTATTTATACTAAAAATCGTTTCTTATTTTGTGGTTCAATAAATACCACAAGTAGTAATAATTACAAACATCTCTCCATGTCTAAAAGTAATTTAAAAATATGAAACAAGTAAGAATAGTTTAATTATCTGTATGTCAGTGTATTATCGAGATTATACTAAGTATATATCTACATATTTTCGAAAGAGCTAAAAAGTCTTATTTGTATACATTCAGGGGAAATTGAATGTCAATATTTTAGGGAACGATTTTATGATGTATTTTAAAAAGGAAACTTATATAAACTTATATATGAACGTGTGACCTAAACGTCTGTCAAAGTAGGTAGCTGAAATTCCGTACGAACGCCACTGGTGGAATTAAAAAAAATGGGGAACACTCAATAATGCCTCTTGATACATACTACACGTATACCACGTTTCATTAAAATATCTAAAGTGGTATTACAGGAATTAATAAAAAACTATTTATTTTCGAAAACTTTATCACCCTGTATCTCAAAAGTTAAGACCTTTAGGTCATATGTTCATATGAAGTTTTCTCTTTAACATGACGAGTAGTATACGGTCCTGCGACGTCCAGCAAAAAAAAAACTATTTATTTTCGAAAACTTTATCACCCTGTATCTCAAAAGCTAAGACCTTTAGGTCATATGTTCATATGAAGTTTTCTTATCATGACGACTAATATACGATCCCGCTACGTCCAGCAAAAAAAAAACTATTTATTTTCGAAAACTTTATCACCCTGTATCTCAAAAGCTAAGACCTTTAGGTCATATGTTCATATGAAGTTTTCTTTTTTATACATGACGTCCAGCAAAAAAAAAAACTATTTATTTTCGAAAACTTTATCACCCTGTATCTCAAAAGTTAAGACCTTTAGGTCATATGTTCATATGAAGTTTTCTTTTTATCATGACGACTAATATACGATCCCGCTACGTCAGCAAAAAAAAAAAAAAATCGTTCCCTGAAATATGGACATTCATTTTGGAAAGTGCCTGTATAGCGGGTTTTATTCAATCAAAGTCGGCCATATTCCGCTCTTTACTATAATAATAGCTGTCGCAGAGGTAAACGGGGCTCCCTCCTGAGACCTTACGAAAGGACTAAACTCGAAAAGGGGGTGCCGATCGACGGGAAAAGGATTTTTCTAATCAACTGTCTAGGTTTCGCCGCAGACCAACGTCCGAATCCTGTAAGATTAGCAAACGAATTAAAAATTCGCGTTGGAGCGGACTTTGAGCGCTTATATCTCCCGAACGGTTAACGCTACGCCAAAACTATTCATGTCCGAACATATTCTCCTCGACGAGTACTTGGTTATTTTGGGGAAAAAAATTTTTTCCGATTAAAACTAAAAAATACAGCGTCGGGGCGCCGACGCCCAATAAGACGACGCTTTCCCAGACGTGACCGCCGAACCGGCCGTATTTATAATGACGATTTCCAAAATTTCAAAGTTCCAACGCCTTTCTAAACCGCTTATTTTTTGATAAACGTCGCCAAAATTCCTCAAAACAGATAGGTACTAGATATTTCTATATGAGAATATGATATCTCGAATTTACGAGCTCCTGTGGCGCATCGGAACGGACGGTGGCCCACGGCGCTAGAGGTACGGCGTTCAAATCTCGACGAGGGATACTATGGCTTTTTTCTTTGGTTTTTTGTTTTTTTTTATTAATGATTGAAAAGAATAATATATAAAATAAAGAAGTCTTCATTTCAACGGCGACGAAACACAAGAAATAATAATTAAAAAAACACGATGAATCATTAAATGCGTTAAAGAATTTCCAATTTTTTACAATTGTCCGATTGGAAAAACGTTATTATTTATACTAAAAATCGTTTCTTATTTTGTGGTTCAATAAATACCACAAGTAGTAATAATTACAAACATCTCTCCATGTCTAAAAGTAATTTAAAAATATGAAACAAGTAAGAATAGTTTAATTATCTGTATGTCAGTGTATTATCGAGATTATACTAAGTATATATCTACATATTTTCGAAAGAGCTAAAAAGTCTTATTTGTATACATTCAGGGGAAATTGAATGTCAATATTTTAGGGAACGATTTTATGATGTATTTTAAAAAGGAAACTTATATAAACTTATATATGAACGTGTGACCTAAACGTCTGTCAAAGTAGGTAGCTGAAATTCCGTACGAACGCCACTGGTGGAATTAAAAAAAATGGGGAACACTCAATAATGCCTCTTGATACATACTACACGTATACCACGTTTCATTAAAATATCTAAAGTGGTATTACAGGAATTAATAAAAAACTATTTATTTTCGAAAACTTTATCACCCTGTATCTCAAAAGTTAAGACCTTTAGGTCATATGTTCATATGAAGTTTTCTCTTTAACATGACGAGTAGTATACGGTCCTGCGACGTCCAGCAAAAAAAAAAAACTATTTATTTTCGAAAACTTTATCACCCTGTATCTCAAAAGCTAAGACCTTTAGGTCATATGTTCATATGAAGTTTTCTTTTTATCATGACGACTAATATACGATCCCGCTACGTCCAGCAAAAAAAAAAACTATTTATTTTCGAAAACTTTATCACCCTGTATCTCAAAAGTTAAGACCTTTAGGTCATATGTTCATATGAAGTTTTTTTTATCATGACTTATACGATTAGTCCAGCAAAAAAAACTATTTATTTTCGAAAACTTTATCACCCTGTATCTCAAAAGTTAAGACCTTTAGGTCATATGTTCATATGAAGTTTTCTTTTATCATGACGACTAATATACGATCCCGCTACCTCAGCAAAAAAAAAAAAAAAAAATCGTTCCCTGAAATATGGACATTCATTTTGGAAAGTGCCTGTATAGCGGGTTTTATTCAATCAAAGTCGGCCATATTCCGCTCTTTACTATAATAATAGCTGTCGCAGAGGTAAACGGGGCTCCCTCCTGAGACCTTACGAAAGGACTAAACTCGAAAAGGGGGTGCCGATCGACGGGAAAAGGATTTTTCTAATCAACTGTCTAGGTTTCGCCGCAGACCAACGTCCGAATCCTGTAAGATTAGCAAACGAATTAAAAATTCGCGTTGGAGCGGACTTTGAGCGCTTATATCTCCCGAACGGTTAACGCTACGCCAAAACTATTCATGTCCGAACATATTCTCCTCGACGAGTACTTGGTTATTTTGGGGAAAAAATTTTTTCCGATTAAAACTAAAAAATACAGCGTCGGGGCGCCGACGCCCAATAAGACGACGCTTTCCCAGACGTGACCGCCGAACCGGCCGTATTTATAATGACGATTTCCAAAATTTCAAAGTTCCAACGCCTTTCTAAACCGCTTATTTTTTGATAAACGTCGCCAAAATTCCTCAAAACAGATAGGTACTAGATATTTCTATATGAGAATATGATATCTCGAATTTACGAGCTCCTGTGGCGCATCGGAACGGACGGTGGCCCACGGCGCTAGAGGTACGGCGTTCAAATCTCGACGAGGGATACTATGGCTTTTTTCTTTGGTTTTTTGTTTTTTTTTATTAATGATTGAAAAGAATAATATATAAAATAAAGAAGTCTTCATTTCAACGGCGACGAAACACAAGAAATAATAATTAAAAAAACACGATGAATCATTAAATGCGTTAAAGAATTTCCAATTTTTTACAATTGTCCGATTGGAAAAACGTTATTATTTATACTAAAAATCGTTTCTTATTTTGTGGTTCAATAAATACCACAAGTAGTAATAATTACAAACATCTCTCCATGTCTAAAAGTAATTTAAAAATATGAAACAAGTAAGAATAGTTTAATTATCTGTATGTCAGTGTATTATCGAGATTATACTAAGTATATATCTACATATTTTCGAAAGAGCTAAAAAGTCTTATTTGTATACATTCAGGGGAAATTGAATGTCAATATTTTAGGGAACGATTTTATGATGTATTTTAAAAAGGAAACTTATATAAACTTATATATGAACGTGTGACCTAAACGTCTGTCAAAGTAGGTAGCTGAAATTCCGTACGAACGCCACTGGTGGAATTAAAAAAAATGGGGAACACTCAATAATGCCTCTTGATACATACTACACGTATACCACGTTTCATTAAAATATCTAAAGTGGTATTACAGGAATTAATAAAAAACTATTTATTTTCGAAAACTTTATCACCCTGTATCTCAAAAGTTAAGACCTTTAGGTCATATGTTCATATGAAGTTTTCTCTTTAACATGACGAGTAGTATACGGTCCTGCGACGTCCAGCAAAAAAAAAAAAACTATTTATTTTCGAAAACTTTATCACCCTGTATCTCAAAAGCTAAGACCTTTAGGTCATATGTTCATATGAAGTTTTCTTTTATCATGACGACTAATATACGATGCTAAGTATTTTCGAAAACTTTATCATTATCTCACTTTAGGATGTTCATATGAAGACTAATATACGATCCCGCTACGTCCAGCAAAAAAAAAAACTATTTATTTTCGAAAACTTTATCACCCTGTATCTCAAAAGTTAAGACCTTTAGGTCATATGTTCATATGAAGTTTTCTTTTTATCATGACGACTAATATACGATCCCGCTACGTCAGCAAAAAAAAAAAAAAAAATCGTTCCCTGAAATATGGACATTCATTTTGGAAAGTGCCTGTATAGCGGGTTTTATTCAATCAAAGTCGGCCATATTCCGCTCTTTACTATAATAATAGCTGTCGCAGAGGTAAACGGGGCTCCCTCCTGAGACCTTACGAAAGGACTAAACTCGAAAAGGGGGTGCCGATCGACGGGAAAAGGATTTTTCTAATCAACTGTCTAGGTTTCGCCGCAGACCAACGTCCGAATCCTGTAAGATTAGCAAACGAATTAAAAATTCGCGTTGGAGCGGACTTTGAGCGCTTATATCTCCCGAACGGTTAACGCTACGCCAAAACTATTCATGTCCGAACATATTCTCCTCGACGAGTACTTGGTTATTTTGGGGAAAAAATTTTTTCCGATTAAAACTAAAAAATACAGCGTCGGGGCGCCGACGCCCAATAAGACGACGCTTTCCCAGACGTGACCGCCGAACCGGCCGTATTTATAATGACGATTTCCAAAATTTCAAAGTTCCAACGCCTTTCTAAACCGCTTATTTTTTGATAAACGTCGCCAAAATTCCTCAAAACAGATAGGTACTAGATATTTCTATATGAGAATATGATATCTCGAATTTACGAGCTCCTGTGGCGCATCGGAACGGACGGTGGCCCACGGCGCTAGAGGTACGGCGTTCAAATCTCGACGAGGGATACTATGGCTTTTTTCTTTGGTTTTTTGTTTTTTTTTATTAATGATTGAAAAGAATAATATATAAAATAAAGAAGTCTTCATTTCAACGGCGACGAAACACAAGAAATAATAATTAAAAAAACACGATGAATCATTAAATGCGTTAAAGAATTTCCAATTTTTTACAATTGTCCGATTGGAAAAACGTTATTATTTATACTAAAAATCGTTTCTTATTTTGTGGTTCAATAAATACCACAAGTAGTAATAATTACAAACATCTCTCCATGTCTAAAAGTAATTTAAAAATATGAAACAAGTAAGAATAGTTTAATTATCTGTATGTCAGTGTATTATCGAGATTATACTAAGTATATATCTACATATTTTCGAAAGAGCTAAAAAGTCTTATTTGTATACATTCAGGGGAAATTGAATGTCAATATTTTAGGGAACGATTTTATGATGTATTTTAAAAAGGAAACTTATATAAACTTATATATGAACGTGTGACCTAAACGTCTGTCAAAGTAGGTAGCTGAAATTCCGTACGAACGCCACTGGTGGAATTAAAAAAAAATGGGGAACACTCAATAATGCCTCTTGATACATACTACACGTATACCACGTTTCATTAAAATATCTAAAGTGGTATTACAGGAATTAATAAAAAACTATTTATTTTCGAAAACTTTATCACCCTGTATCTCAAAAGTTAAGACCTTTAGGTCATATGTTCATATGAAGTTTTCTCTTTAACATGACGAGTAGTATATCCTGCGACGTCCAGCTATTTATTTTCGAAAACTTTATCATGTATCTCAAAAGCTAAGACCTTTAGGTCATATGTTCATATGAAGTTTTCCATGACGACTAATATACGATCCCGCTACGTCCAGCAAAAAAAAACTATTTATTTTCGAAAACTTTATCACCCTGTATCTCAAAAGTTAAGACCTTTAGGTCATATGTTCATATGAAGTTTTCTTTTTATCATGACGAGTAGTATACGATCCCGCTACGTCCAGCAAAAAAAAAACTATTTATTTTCGAAAACTTTATCACCCTGTATCTCAAAAGTTAAGACCTTTAGGTCATATGTTCATATGAAGTTTTCTTTTTATCATGACGACTAATATACGATCCCGCTACGTCAGCAAAAAAAAAAAAAAAATCGTTCCCTGAAATATGGACATTCATTTTGGAAAGTGCCTGTATAGCGGGTTTTATTCAATCAAAGTCGGCCATATTCCGCTCTTTACTATAATAATAGCTGTCGCAGAGGTAAACGGGGCTCCCTCCTGAGACCTTACGAAAGGACTAAACTCGAAAAGGGGGTGCCGATCGACGGGAAAAGGATTTTTCTAATCAACTGTCTAGGTTTCGCCGCAGACCAACGTCCGAATCCTGTAAGATTAGCAAACGAATTAAAAATTCGCGTTGGAGCGGACTTTGAGCGCTTATATCTCCCGAACGGTTAACGCTACGCCAAAACTATTCATGTCCGAACATATTCTCCTCGACGAGTACTTGGTTATTTTGGGAAAAAAATTTTTTCCGATTAAAACTAAAAAATACAGCGTCGGGGCGCCGACGCCCAATAAGACGACGCTTTCCCAGACGTGACCGCCGAACCGGCCGTATTTATAATGACGATTTCCAAAATTTCAAAGTTCCAACGCCTTTCTAAACCGCTTATTTTTTGATAAACGTCGCCAAAATTCCTCAAAACAGATAGGTACTAGATATTTCTATATGAGAATATGATATCTCGAATTTACGAGCTCCTGTGGCGCATCGGAACGGACGGTGGCCCACGGCGCTAGAGGTACGGCGTTCAAATCTCGACGAGGGATACTATGGCTTTTTTCTTTGGTTTTTTGTTTTTTTTTATTAATGATTGAAAAGAATAATATATAAAATAAAGAAGTCTTCATTTCAACGGCGACGAAACACAAGAAATAATAATTAAAAAAACACGATGAATCATTAAATGCGTTAAAGAATTTCCAATTTTTTACAATTGTCCGATTGGAAAAACGTTATTATTTATACTAAAAATCGTTTCTTATTTTGTGGTTCAATAAATACCACAAGTAGTAATAATTACAAACATCTCTCCATGTCTAAAAGTAATTTAAAAATATGAAACAAGTAAGAATAGTTTAATTATCTGTATGTCAGTGTATTATCGAGATTATACTAAGTATATATCTACATATTTTCGAAAGAGCTAAAAAGTCTTATTTGTATACATTCAGGGGAAATTGAATGTCAATATTTTAGGGAACGATTTTATGATGTATTTTAAAAAGGAAACTTATATAAACTTATATATGAACGTGTGACCTAAACGTCTGTCAAAGTAGGTAGCTGAAATTCCGTACGAACGCCACTGGTGGAATTAAAAAAAATGGGGAACACTCAATAATGCCTCTTGATACATACTACACGTATACCACGTTTCATTAAAATATCTAAAGTGGTATTACAGGAATTAATAAAAAACTATTTATTTTCGAAAACTTTATCACCCTGTATCTCAAAAGTTAAGACCTTTAGGTCATATGTTCATATGAAGTTTCTCTTTAACATGACGAGTAGTATACGGTCCCGCGACGTCCAGCAAAAAAAAAACTATTTATTTTCGAAAACTTTATCACCCTGTATCTCAAAAGCTAAGACCTTTAGGTCATATGTTCATATGAAGTTTTCTTTTTATCATGACGACTAATATACGATCCCGCTACGTCCAGCAAAAAAAAAACTATTTATTTTCGAAAACTTTATCACCCTGTATCTCAAAAGTTAAGACCTTTAGGTCATATGTTCATATGAAGTTTTGACGAGTATATACGATCCCGCTACGTCTATTTATTTTGCTGTATCTCAAAAGTTAAGACCTTTAGGTCATATGTTCATATGAAGTTTTCTTTTTATCATGACGACTAATATACGATCCCGCTACTCAGCAAAAAAAAAAAAAAATCGTTCCCTGAAATATGGACATTCATTTTGGAAAGTGCCTGTATAGCGGGTTTTATTCAATCAAAGTCGGCCATATTCCGCTCTTTACTATAATAATAGCTGTCGCAGAGGTAAACGGGGCTCCCTCCTGAGACCTTACGAAAGGACTAAACTCGAAAAGGGGGTGCCGATCGACGGGAAAAGGATTTTTCTAATCAACTGTCTAGGTTTCGCCGCAGACCAACGTCCGAATCCTGTAAGATTAGCAAACGAATTAAAAATTCGCGTTGGAGCGGACTTTGAGCGCTTATATCTCCCGAACGGTTAACGCTACGCCAAAACTATTCATGTCCGAACATATTCTCCTCGACGAGTACTTGGTTATTTTGGGGAAAAAAATTTTTTCCGATTAAAACTAAAAAATACAGCGTCGGGGCGCCGACGCCCAATAAGACGACGCTTTCCCAGACGTGACCGCCGAACCGGCCGTATTTATAATGACGATTTCCAAAATTTCAAAGTTCCAACGCCTTTC
Organism: Holotrichia oblita; assembly: GCA_023690525.1. Classification (NCBI taxonomy): domain Eukaryota; kingdom Metazoa; phylum Arthropoda; class Insecta; order Coleoptera; family Scarabaeidae; genus Holotrichia; species Holotrichia oblita. Next base: position 4,969 of record JALQSN010000451.1, on the reverse strand, counting down.
TAAACCGCTTATTTTTTGATAAACGTCGCCAAAATTCCTCAAAACAGATAGGTACTAGATATTTCTATATGAGAATATGATATCTCGAATTTACGAGCTCCTGTGGCGCATCGGAACGGACGGTGGCCCACGGCGCTAGAGGTACGGCGTTCAAATCTCGACGAGGGATACTATGGCTTTTTTCTTTGGTTTTTTGTTTTTTTTTATTAATGATTGAAAAGAATAATATATAAAATAAAGAAGTCTTCATTTCAACGGCGACGAAACACAAGAAATAATAATTAAAAAAACACGATGAATCATTAAATGCGTTAAAGAATTTCCAATTTTTTACAATTGTCCGATTGGAAAAACGTTATTATTTATACTAAAAATCGTTTCTTATTTTGTGGTTCAATAAATACCACAAGTAGTAATAATTACAAACATCTCTCCATGTCTAAAAGTAATTTAAAAATATGAAACAAGTAAGAATAGTTTAATTATCTGTATGTCAGTGTATTATCGAGATTATACTAAGTATATATCTACATATTTTCGAAAGAGCTAAAAAGTCTTATTTGTATACATTCAGGGGAAATTGAATGTCAATATTTTAGGGAACGATTTTATGATGTATTTTAAAAAGGAAACTTATATAAACTTATATATGAACGTGTGACCTAAACGTCTGTCAAAGTAGGTAGCTGAAATTCCGTACGAACGCCACTGGTGGAATTAAAAAAAATGGGGAACACTCAATAATGCCTCTTGATACATACTACACGTATACCACGTTTCATTAAAATATCTAAAGTGGTATTACAGGAATTAATAAAAAACTATTTATTTTCGAAAACTTTATCACCCTGTATCTCAAAAGTTAAGACCTTTAGGTCATATGTTCATATGAAGTTTTCTCTTTAACATGACGAGTAGTATACGGTCCTGCGACGTCCAGCAAAAAAAAAAACTATTTATTTTCGAAAACTTTATCACCCTGTATCTCAAAAGCTAAGACCTTTAGGTCATATGTTCATATGAAGTTTTCTTTTATCATGACGACTAATATACGATCCCGCTACGTCCAGCAAAAAAAAAAACTATTTATTTTCGAAAACTTTATCACCCTGTATCTCAAAAGTTAAGACCTTTAGGTCATATGTTCATATGAAGTTTTCTCTTTATCATGACGAGTAGTATACGATCCCGCTACGTCCAGCAAAAAAAAAACTATTTATTTTCGAAAACTTTATCACCCTGTATCTCAAAAGTTAAGACCTTTAGGTCATATGTTCATATGAAGTTTTCTTTTTATCATGACGACTAATATACGATCCCGCTACGTCAGCAAAAAAAAAAAAAAAAATCGTTCCCTGAAATATGGACATTCATTTTGGAAAGTGCCTGTATAGCGGGTTTTATTCAATCAAAGTCGGCCATATTCCGCTCTTTACTATAATAATAGCTGTCGCAGAGGTAAACGGGGCTCCCTCCTGAGACCTTACGAAAGGACTAAACTCGAAAAGGGGGTGCCGATCGACGGGAAAAGGATTTTTCTAATCAACTGTCTAGGTTTCGCCGCAGACCAACGTCCGAATCCTGTAAGATTAGCAAACGAATTAAAAATTCGCGTTGGAGCGGACTTTGAGCGCTTATATCTCCCGAACGGTTAACGCTACGCCAAAACTATTCATGTCCGAACATATTCTCCTCGACGAGTACTTGGTTATTTTGGGGAAAAAAATTTTTCCGATTAAAACTAAAAAATACAGCGTCGGGGCGCCGACGCCCAATAAGACGACGCTTTCCCAGACGTGACCGCCGAACCGGCCGTATTTATAATGACGATTTCCAAAATTTCAAAGTTCCAACGCCTTTCTAAACCGCTTATTTTTTGATAAACGTCGCCAAAATTCCTCAAAACAGATAGGTACTAGATATTTCTATATGAGAATATGATATCTCGAATTTACGAGCTCCTGTGGCGCATCGGAACGGACGGTGGCCCACGGCGCTAGAGGTACGGCGTTCAAATCTCGACGAGGGATACTATGGCTTTTTTCTTTGGTTTTTTGTTTTTTTTTATTAATGATTGAAAAGAATAATATATAAAATAAAGAAGTCTTCATTTCAACGGCGACGAAACACAAGAAATAATAATTAAAAAAACACGATGAATCATTAAATGCGTTAAAGAATTTCCAATTTTTTACAATTGTCCGATTGGAAAAACGTTATTATTTATACTAAAAATCGTTTCTTATTTTGTGGTTCAATAAATACCACAAGTAGTAATAATTACAAACATCTCTCCATGTCTAAAAGTAATTTAAAAATATGAAACAAGTAAGAATAGTTTAATTATCTGTATGTCAGTGTATTATCGAGATTATACTAAGTATATATCTACATATTTTCGAAAGAGCTAAAAAGTCTTATTTGTATACATTCAGGGAAATTGAATGTCAATATTTTAGGGAACGATTTTATGATGTATTTTAAAAAGGAAACTTATATAAACTTATATATGAACGTGTGACCTAAACGTCTGTCAAAGTAGGTAGCTGAAATTCCGTACGAACGCCACTGGTGGAATTAAAAAAAATGGGGAACACTCAATAATGCCTCTTGATACATACTACACGTATACCACGTTTCATTAAAATATCTAAAGTGGTATTACAGGAATTAATAAAAAACTATTTATTTTCGAAAACTTTATCACCCTGTATCTCAAAAGTTAAGACCTTTAGGTCATATGTTCATATGAAGTTTTCTCTTTAACATGACGAGTAGTATACGGTCCTGCGACGTCCAGCAAAAAAAAAACTATTTATTTTCGAAAACTTTATCACCCTGTATCTCAAAAGTTAAGACCTTTAGGTCATATGTTCATATGAAGTTTTCTTTATCATGACGACTAATATACGATCCCGCTACGTCCAGCAAAAAAAAAAACTATTTATTTTCGAAAACTTTATCACCCTGTATCTCAAAAGTTAAGACCTTTAGGTCATATGTTCATATGAAGTTTTCTTTATCATGACGAGTAGTATACGATCCCGCGACGTCCAGCAAAAAAAAACTATTTATTTTCGAAAACTTTATCACCCTGTATCTCAAAAGCTAAGACCTTTAGGTCATATGTTCATATGAAGTTTTCTTTTTATCATGACGACTAATATACGATCCCGCTACGTCCAGCAAAAAAAAAAAAAACGTTCCCTGAAATATGGACATTCATTTTGGAAAGTGCCTGTATAGCGGGTTTTATTCAATCAAAGTCGGCCATATTCCGCTCTTTACTATAATAATAGCTGTCGCAGAGGTAAACGGGCTCCCTCCTGAGACCTTACGAAAGGACTAAACTCGAAAAGGGGGTGCCGATCGACGGGAAAAGGATTTTTCTAATCAACTGTCTAGGTTTCGCCGCAGACCAACGTCCGAATCCTGTAAGATTAGCAAACGAATTAAAAATTCGCGTTGGAGCGGACTTTGAGCGCTTATATCTCCCGAACGGTTAACGCTACGCCAAAACTATTCATGTCCGAACATATTCTCCTCGACGAGTACTTGGTTATTTTGGGGAAAAAATTTTTTCCGATTAAAACTAAAAAATACAGCGTCGGGGCGCCGACGCCCAATAAGACGACGCTTTCCCAGACGTGACCGCCGAACCGGCCGTATTTATAATGACGATTTCCAAAATTTCAAAGTTCCAACGCCTTTCTAAACCGCTTATTTTTTGATAAACGTCGCCAAAATTCCTCAAAACAGATAGGTACTAGATATTTCTATATGAGAATATGATATCTCGAATTTACGAGCTCCTGTGGCGCATCGGAACGGACGGTGGCCCACGGCGCTAGAGGTACGGCGTTCAAATCTCGACGAGGGATACTATGGCTTTTTTCTTTGGTTTTTTGTTTTTTTTTATTAATGATTGAAAAGAATAATATATAAAATAAAGAAGTCTTCATTTCAACGGCGACGAAACACAAGAAATAATAATTAAAAAACACGATGAATCATTAAATGCGTTAAAGAATTTCCAATTTTTTACAATTGTCCGATTGGAAAAACGTTATTATTTATACTAAAAATCGTTTCTTATTTTGTGGTTCAATAAATACCACAAGTAGTAATAATTACAAACATCTCTCCATGTCTAAAAGTAATTTAAAAATATGAAACAAGTAAGAATAGTTTAATTATCTGTATGTCAGTGTATTATCGAGATTATACTAAGTATATATCTACATATTTTCGAAAGAGCTAAAAAGTCTTATTTGTATACATTCAGGGGAAATTGAATGTCAATATTTTAGGGAACGATTTTATGATGTATTTTAAAAAGGAAACTTATATAAACTTATATATGAACGTGTGACCTAAACGTCTGTCAAAGTAGGTAGCTGAAATTCCGTACGAACGCCACTGGTGGAATTAAAAAAAATGGGGAACACTCAATAATGCCTCTTGATACATACTACACGTATACCACGTTTCATTAAAATATCTAAAGTGGTATTACAGGAATTAATAAAAAACTATTTATTTTCGAAAACTTTATCACCCTGTATCTCAAAAGTTAAGACCTTTAGGTCATATGTTCATATGAAGTTTTCTCTTTAACATGACGAGTAGTATACGGTCCCGCTACGTCCAGCAAAAAAAAAAACTATTTATTTTCGAAAACTTTATCACCCTGTATCTCAAAAGCTAAGACCTTTAGGTCATATGTTCATATGAAGTTTTCTTTTTATCATGACGACTAATATACGATCCCGCTACGTCCAGCAAAAAAAAAAACTATTTATTTTCGAAAACTTTATCACCCTGTATCTCAAAAGTTAAGACCTTTTAGGTCATATGTTCATATGAAGTTTTCTTTTATCATGACGAGTAATATACGATCCGCGACGTCCAGCAAAAAAAAAAATTTTCGAAAACTTTATCACCCTGTATTTAAGATTTAATTTCGAAA